>JAOTRH010161778.1:5227-80481 GCA_034768845.1 Heliamphora exappendiculata
TGAAGCAGTGGTTTTAAATCTCCACGTCAGTCCAACTAACACTTCGTTTGGTTTGGGTGATTTGGAGAGAAAACAAAAAAAATGAAATTCTCTCATTTCTTATCACTTGTTTGGTTTATTAAAGAGGAGAGAAATAGAGAGAATTGGAGAGAAATGGAAAGAAAGAGTTATTCTCTCAAATTCACTTTTCAAATCTCTCCAAATTAGAGATATTTGAAAAGAAAAGAATTGAGTTGATTAGCTATTTTTTATAATACCTAAATTACCCATACAAAAATAAAAGAAGTAAAAAAGTAATGGCAAGAACAAGGTTATTTTCATAAAATAACTAGTAATCTTTGTTTTATTTTATTTTATGAAGTCCATCCAAACAAGAGTGGAGACAAATCTTTTCTTTTCTCTCCAATTAATCCAAACAAAAAGGAGAGAAATTATGATCATTTTTTGTCTTTTCTTTTCTCTTACAACTTAATAAGAGAAAACATAATCATTTCTTTTTTTTTTTTCTCTTATTGATAACCAACCGGGCTGTAAGTGTAACAGGAAAGTGAAGAACATCAAATTTGGGTGGATCGCTCGAGCGGTGGGAGGACCGCTTGAGTAGTGGGTCTATCACAGGTGAGAAACTGAGCGTGTGATGCCCCGTCCTCCGGACACGTCGGGACATTCATAAATATAAATAAAGAGATATTCTAACCATTCATTCATATTTACATACGTTAGTTATTACATCATAAAGGAGTTCTGAACTGTTCAAAAGCACATAACTATTACAGTTTTACTAAGAAATTTCAACAATTACACTAAACATGAGAGAACTGAATATAAGAACAAAAGTAGAGGTCTGGACTCCTTAGAATGCATCAGCAGGATCCACGTGCTCTTGGAACTCACCTTGTTCTTCAAACTCTTCTTCTCCCTCTGAGATGACTTCCTTCAAGAACTCCTCCTCACCTGTGGCACGAATTCCATGAGTCAAGGCCTAGAAGCAAAATACTATAACCTTCTAACTAATCTCACAGCACAAAATTTTTCGCAACACAAATCATATAACACCCAATATAGTTTATAGTCAAGGAGACAAACAAATTTATGACAGGATAGCAGATAAGTCAATAAATATATGTATATGAAGTGCCATGTATAAAATGCAGATGCCAAACCCAGCATGCACCTATATTATAACAGAGATTTCACACTAAAAATCACCAGAGTAGACTTTCACAGGTATTTGATCACCAAAGCCATCATCGAGCCTCGTTGCGAATAGTAACCACGTCGCCTGGATTTATGCCACAACTATTTTACTCAATGACAACGGCGTGGGGGCGGGCCACCCAGTTATCAGCCACCCTCATCCGGGCCAACCGATCCCACCTTAAGACTTGTGATGCCTTTACTGGTGTCAACCCAAAGTCTAAGCTATCGAAATCAAAATACTAGCGACGAACCCAAGGTGCCCAACAATATCTATAAACCATTTTAAACACCGGGGACACGCCCAGGGTGCGCAAGGGGAATTCATCCCAAAACATTTTCGAAAATAGTAACCAGGGACGCCCTAGACTTCGAATCATGAAAGACAACTTGACATAACCCACCCCAATTATAAATCAACCAATCGAATTCTGAGTGGAACCATTATGTTCCCGTACGTTAGGTTCCCATACATCAACGTTTCCCATCACTTCGGCGTATAGCGGCAGTTCGGCTTAAGACGTGATACAGCTCAGGACATACATGGCCCAAAGCTAACATATCCAATACAATAATTCGAATGGCACCATTATGTTCCCGTACGATAGGTTCCCGTACATCAGCGTTCCCGATGACTACGGCGTACAGCGATAGTTCTGCTCAAGACGTGATACGGCTCAGGATGTAACACGGCTCAAGATGCACATGGCCTATTATCATCACCCCCACAACACTTTACACAGATGGACTCCAAACGTTCATAATACAACTCGCAATTCATAAAGTACAGGTATGTGAAGCACAAGCTACAATTCTTAAGATATGATTCAACATGATTGTATGAATTCAAAATCATCATACATTCACTTAGAAACACTAATCAACTAATTCAAATCAACATCATTTAAAAACTTGGGTCTCATAGTAAATGGTATTCAATTCACACTTAGCAACTTTTAAGGTAAAAAATCAAGTATTAAATTAAAAGGGCCGACAAGGTTTTGGGGTATCTAGACTTGAAATCAAGTTATGATTTTTAAACACCACTTAGATAGAAATATTTTCTACAACTCTCATGTGTAACACCAAGGCCAAATCCTAAAGAAAATGAGTGAACAATTTATCATAAGCAAAAATGGTTCAGCACTTCAAGATTTTACCAAACAGCATGCTTCTGTTGCTCTCGATTTTGGGGTATCAAATGGAGTCCAAATGAGGCAATTTTTTGGTATGTTCTAATTTAACACGTCCCCTACATGTTTCATGTTTAGAGCTAAGGATAGTTGTTTGAAACGAGTTAGACATTTTGGCCATTTTAGAAAATAGGTTCTGTCAGCCACCAAAGTTAAACAAAAAACTTTGGTTAACATGTTCTGTCAGCCACCAGAGTTTGGAAAAATATAAAAAGATGAGGATGTCTTCTTGTCAAAAACTGCACATATTGTTTAAAACAAAAAACTATGGTTTTTATCCTCATTTTCTCTCACGATGTGGGATTTTGATTTTTTTTCTTCAGGTACTGGTCACGCAGATTGATTAAGAGGTGCGGGAGAGATGGAAGAGTTGTAGTCTTACTTTTTTATTCTTTTGTTACATGTATGCTATAACATGTTTTTTTCCTGGCGTTGGAGCTGTGTAATGTCGCCGTTTTGCGTTTATATACAATGCATGTATGATTTATTTATGTGAGCATGGGGGTTGAACTGTGGGATTGATTAGTCCTGCCTTTAGGCATTTGGATTAATAGATTTGGAAGCCAAGTTAAACACGCGTTTAGTTGACGTGATTTCTAGCAGGAAATCTAAATAGGTTATTCAGATTGACGAGTCATTCTTGTTGGTTCTCCTCGGTATGTGGGGTTATTTAACATGAACCTGTGTGGCTATGTGTTACCGTGCTTATGTGGTTAGCGTTTATGAGGTTCATGTTTAAATGTTGCATCTTATGTGCTGTTTTTTTTCATATAGATGCGATGTCAGCGAGCAGAGGGCGAGGCCGTGGTCGTGCTAGCCAAGGAGATGTGCCTATCCCTGATGCTGGGGTTACAAACGCTCCCCACGGACCTTGTTAGGCCATAGAGTTGCTGCGTGCGATGGTGGGTGCCATTCGCCAGCTAGTTGAGGTTGTTATGGGAGAGGGTAGAATCCAGTAGTAAGATAGTGGAGGTGCTCAGTTTAGGGGTATGGGGACAAACGCTAGAGGTTGTCTGGTCTGAGTTTATGTTCTGGGGGATTGCATCGGCAGCAGGTGCCTGTACTAGTGCCAGTGGTGGCTTCATCTGAGAGGCTAGTGCATAGGGAGTTGCCTTGTTACCGGTGCAAGCAGCCAGGGTATCGTGTGTTGGGGTACCCGTAGAGAAAGCAATTTTGAAGTTCTGTATCAGTTCAGCTGTAGGGGGAGATTAGATGCTTTCGGTGCAGGCAGCTTGGACGTTGTGTGTCAGAGTGCCCACAATCGAGACGGTCCCAGGGTTCATGGATTCACTCACAAGGATATGGAAGGGAGTTACAGATTTGTTATGGGTGTCATTAGCCGGGACACATTCGCAGGACTTGCCCACAGAGGGAGAGTGCACCGAGTATGGTAGGCACATCAGAGGGTTCGTTTGTGTAGGATCAGCAGCAGCATTCTACGGTGCAGCCTTCCAGCAATCTAACCGTTAAAAACACAAACGTTTACACATAGCACCCTTATACAGCAGTAGGGTCTAGAATTTTACCTAGAGAAATTAAAAACTCGACGTCTCGATCCATGTGCAAAATCGAGTCTTGTCAGAATCAAAATCTGACCAGATAGTTGCGTAGCCCACTGTGCTAAAAGTAAGGATTCGTTGTTAGATCGTTGAAAACCAAACCCCGGGCCCCTTAGAACTTATAGAGAAAGGCAGAGAGAAAATGAAAAACTTACTAGAAAAGTTTTGAAAAATATCTTTATAAAAATATCTAATTTTAGATATTTATAGGCCTCCAAAATATCTTTTGTGGGTGTTTCACGTGACCCGGAGTTTGGGGCGTGACAATGTTGGCCTATTTTTATGAAATATGTGAAAGATAAGAGTAACTTATTTTGCACCAAATATTTTTATTTGTCAAAAATAACACGTAGTATCCACTACACGATCTTACGAAATTACGTTATAACTTCTCCATAGCTAAATAATTAGTCCATAAACTTAACTTAACTTGAAGAATAGACCAATTATTATTACTCCCAATGGTCTAGTCTTTAGGGTCACTAAAAATTAATTTTAGTGTGTCAAGATGAATTAAAGTGCATGCAAATTAATTTTAACACTTGATTATTCAAAACAAAATACTTTAAGCCAATGTAGACTTTTAAATGATGTAGAACATTATGTTGTTTGCCTTGTAAATGGAAGAATTATTAGGTACTCTCGAAGTACCATGTAGAATATTTTATATGATACTCTCGACAAATAAAAATATGTGATGCACACTAATTATGTCATCTTTGTCTCTTATCTACCAAATACATATAGAATAACATTATTCTACAGAAATAATTCTTCGCTACATGATTAAATGAAAATACTACATAAACATACTACTACTTGATGAAAATCATACTGCTACTTGATACAATTTTTTCCTTTTATTTTTCGTAAATCGCTTAAATGATGTGGTCCTCTTTTGGATATGATGAACTAAACAGTATGAAGCAGTGGTTTTAAATCTCCACGTCAGTCCAACTAACACTTCGTTTGGTTTGGGTGATTTGGAGAGAAAACAAAGAAAATGAAATTTTCTTATTTCTTATCACTTGTTTGGTTTATTAAAGAGGAGAGAAATAGAGAAAATTGGAGAGAAATAGAAAGAAAGAGTTATCCTCTCAAATTCACTTTTCAAATCTCTCTAAATTAGAAATATTTGGAGAGAAAAGAATTGAGTTGATTAGCTAATTTTTATAATACATAAATTACCCATCCAAAAATAAAAGACAAACCTACGCCGGTGTCAACCCAAAGTCTAAGCTATCGAAATCAAAATACTAGAGACGAACCCACGGTGCCCAATAATATCCATAAACCATTTCAAACACCGGGAACACGCCCAGAGTGCACAAGGGGAATTCATCCCAAAACATTTTCAAAAATAGTAACCAGGGACCCCCTAGACTTCGAATCATGAAAGACAACTCGACATAACCCACCTCGATTATAAATCAACCAATCAAATTCTGAGTGGCACCATTATGTTCCCGTACGTTAGGTTCCCATACATCAACGTTCCCCATCACTTCGGCGTATAGCGGCAGCTCGGCTCAAGACATGATACGGCTCAGGATGTAATACAGCTCAGGACATACATGGCCCAAAGCTAACATATCCAATATAATAATTCGAATGGCACCATTATGTTCTAGTTTAACATGTCCCCTACATGTTTCATGTTTAGAGCTAAGGGTAGTTGTTTGAAACGAGTTAGACATTTTGGCCACTTTAGAAAATAGGTTCTGTCAGCCGTCAAAGTTCAGCAGAGCCAGTTTTGGATAGAGGGTTTGAAACGGTTTTGGGGTATCATCTCGAGGATATAAGGTCTGATGTTTGGGCAAAACGTACTTGAATATGTTAGATACAATGTTCATGTAGACCACTTTTGGAATAGGTCCCTAAAAATAGAGGTTTTGGGCTATATAAAAATATATGACAGAATATTCCTCGGGGGCTGAAATTCAACAGAGAATTCCAATGGGGTTTTGACCTATCAAAACTCAATATGTTGTTTACATTTTCGGTGGATAGATAGATGTACATGTTATCTACAACTTTCATGTTTTGACCTAAGCTTGGATCTCACTTTAAAATAGGGTTTCCAAGTCAGTGATGTTGACTGGTCAGCAAATGACACACTTAGGTAAAATTGCAATATCTTGCGTTCTAGTTATGAAAATGGCTTGAAACAAACTTTGGATGAAAGATAACACTAAAATATAACTCTGTACCCAAAGAACATGCTTAGATCAATTTTCTACGTTGAGTTATGGTATTTCAAATCTCAGGGCAGAAACATCAAAGTTCTCAAAAATTAAGTCTCTTAGGGTTCAAGTCCTCTACTTATGTCATGTCAAGTTTTTGTTCCATTTATTTGCATGCTTGTGTTTTAGACTTTAATATCAAGGCTCCATCACACTTATGGGTCATCAAACGCAAAGATAATAACACACAACAGCATCTCATATCATCTATAAACAAAACAGTCCCTAAATTCCAACTACGACACCTTTTCGATTTTGATTTCGGTTCTTGATGCTTGGAGTGTTTAAAGGGGTGTGTTGGGGAATATTTTGAGAAATTTTAGATATAAGGTTTAGAGGTCTTACTTACATGTTTGAAAGGTCAAAAGATGGTGGAGGATGGATTTGGACTTAGCCTTAAAACTATGGTCTCTAAAGACCCATTTCATGGATCCCTCCTTCTTCTTATTCTTCTTTATTCTCTCAAACTTCCATAGACCCTCAAGAACACTTAAGATCTGGTCTTTCTCCCTCTCTCTCCACCGAAATATTAAGGGGAAAGAAGGTGTTTGGGCTTAGCTTATATAGAAAGAGTTAGGGAACAAAGTAATTAATGCTTTAGTACTTTTTCTTCACTTCACATGGGCTAATTTAATGTAGCTCAAGTTGTTAGGGGACAAAATCATATTTTTGGGAAGCTAAACACAGTTAGGGATCAGTTTGGGGGACAAAAATCTGATCCCCCATCAATCAAAGGGTTCTTCTTGGTTTTTGTGCCCATTTTGTGCAAGAAAATGCATTAAAAGTTAATTTGGTGTATCTTTTTGGTGTCTTTTCCTACTGTGACTTATTATTTTAGTATGTTTATGCGAAATATAGTATTTTCATGTATTATCATAATTTTCATAGCAATTGATTAAATAGATGTAGTTCTTTAAGTCAAATTAAGCTGTTTTGACAATATATGACTTTTTGACTTATTTTGTTATGTATGAACTTCAATAATGATTTGTTTGGGTTTTTTTAACTTATAACATTATATTATTGTGTATATTATTTTTTCAACAAGTATTGGATCATCATAATTCTTAATTTAATACATTTCTCATCATTTTAAGCTAAAAAGAAAGCAAAATGTCACTTTTGGCACACTTCCCAAGGTAGTCGGCTAGTAAGGGGTATTTTTGGTATTTTTGATGTTATTTTATCTTTTACTACTTAATTGTACTTAAATTCTTGATTTAGGGTATCCATATATTAAAATTTGAGTTTTAAAGACTTTTTACTGTACTAGGGGCAAAATAGTCATTTTATCCTATTTATGAGGATTTTTTATTTTTAACTCATTATTTCATGATATTTACTTCATTTAGAATGTTGGGAGACTCTCCAGTTGCGAAGGTTTTATTGCCTGAGTTTTGAATCTTTTTGGAGTTTTCGGGCCGAACTTAGGGTTCTCGAGTTAAGTTAGGATTTTTAATCTTCTCCGTACTCTATGGCCTCGTGGACTATCTGTCACTAATACTTAGGGTTTGAGCTGGGTCTTTACACGGGTTGTTATCATCCGGGTTGTTACAATTAGGGTCTGTACCGGGTTGTTATAGAGAGCCCCCTTAGACCGCTCGACGAATTGCTTGATACTGCTTGAGCAGTCTGAGCGAGGGAGCGCCTTTTAAGCGCTGCTAGGGTTTGCAGCAGCCGCATGTTTTATATTATTTTTCTTAGTTTCTTGTATCCTCTCCTCAAAAATCTCTTCCTTTTGTAACTTTCAATCAATTAGTGAAAGTGTGTGATCCCGTAGACGTAGGCACGACTTACCGAACTACGTAAACCTTGTGTATTGTGTGCGATTATCTCTTTCTCTTCTTCTTCATTCTTATTCCATTGTTATGGATTCTTGATTTGATCTCGGGCAGAACTAGTGATAGCTTTCTAACCCCCAACAACTGGTATCAGAGCTCTTGGTTAGGAGGTTAAAGAATACACATGGCTGAAGAAGGAAGATCAAAAGGAATCGAGAAGTTCGATGGTCCAAACATCAGTTATCGAAGGATGAAAATAGAAGACTATTTGCATGGGAGGAAGTTGCACTTTCCGCACCTGGGTTCTAAAGCGAAGGGCATGAAGGATGAGGAACAGGCTCTACTTGACAGATAATGCTAGGAGTCATCTGATTGATGTTGTCCTGGTCAGTGGCGCACAACGTAATCAAAGAGAAGACTACGTCTGATATGATGGCGGTGTTGTCAAGTATGTACAGGAAACCATCCACTAATAATAAGGTACATCTCATGAATAAACTTTTCTATCTTAAGATAGCTAAGGGTACAATAGTTACACAACATCTGAATGAGTTCAACACCATCACGAATCAATTATCTTCAGTTGAAATCAACTTTGATGATGAAGTCAGAGCCTTGACTGTGTTGGCCACATTGTCAAATAGTTGGGAGGCAATGGGAACGACAGTTAGTAACTCTACCAGGAATAGTAAACTGAAGTATGACGATGTAAAAGATCTGATATTGAGCAAGGAGGTTCGCAGAAGGAATTTTGGTGAGATGTTTAACTCTGGGTACAATGCCGGTACGACATTGAATGTTGAAGCACGGGACAGAGATATTGACAGAAATCAGAACTGAGGCAGATCAAAGTTTAGAAGGGGCAGAAGTAAGTCTAGGTTGGGACGACAACCTGAATGTTGGGATTGTGGCAAGACTGGGCACATAAAGAAGAATTGTTGAGAGCAGAAGAAGAAGGCTGACGGTGAGTCAGCCAATGCTGTGAAAGAGAATGTACAGGATTCTTTGCTCCTATCAGTGGACAATCCTATTGATTCCTAGGTATTGAATTCAGGGGTTTTTTTTCACAGTATGGCGCACTGGGAAATCATTGAGAACTACGTAGCTGGTGATTTTGGCAAGGTGTATTTGGCAGACGGGGAGACTTTAGATATCGTGGGTACATGCGATGTTAGAATCAAAGTGCCGAATAGGTAAGTGTGAAAGATACATAAAGTACAATATGTACCTAAACTAATGAGAAATTTGATATCCGTCGGGCAACTAGACACTGAAGGACATTTAGAATTTTTGTTGGTGACACATGGAAGGTCACCAACAGAGCTATGGTAGTGGCTCGGGAAACAAAGACGGGTACCTTGTACATGACTTCAAGTATAAGGGATATAGTAGCAGTTGTAGACAGCGGGTCAGACACAGGCCATTTGTCATTGGACAATTTGTTCATTCATCTTCTTAGGAATGAGGCTTAAGAGTTATTTAATACGTTTGCATCAGATTAGCCCATCACTGATTTAAAAATATCCAATATATGAATGAGGCCTCGTTTGGTAGTCCAGCTTCATGGGTTTTTGGATAAAAAAGCAAACCAAAAAGTTCATTTGCGCCAACCAAAAAAGCCAATAGGCCTACTTTTTAGTTTTTTTATCTGTGAATCATAATACCCATATGAAGAGCTGAACAAAATTATTTTAAAAACCATTGAGAAGCTAAAAGTTGCTAAACAACCTAACTTCTTTTATTTTTAGCTTTTTGGATGATAAAGCCAAAAACCAAATAGGCTAAAAAGCTTGACTAACCAAAAGAGCCCAAGCCCTTAGTCTTGTTGAAATTAATCAAATTTGGATTTGGTTCAACTCACTTTGGTATTTTGAATATTATGCCTTTTTTATTTTTTACCTCATTTTATTAAACAGTATATTGTTGGAACTTTGTGCACATTTAGAATGGTATGCATTTGTTCTTGATAAAATTGATTTGTTTGACATTAATTTAACAATTGTTGGTTTGAATTGAGTTTATTTGTAGATAGTAAACTTGTGTCCTTTAAGTGCAACCATTTTCTTTGTGTAATTTTCTAGTTTTTTATTTTGAAAATCTCCACATGTTCTTAAAATTTTCAAAAATCTTTCCCCTTTACATATCCAGCTACTCTCCTCTTCTATACTGATTTCGAGCGTTGGTGGTGAACTAGTTCTTTCCTTAGATAACTATCAAAGAGAATAATTCTATTAAGGCACTTAGGTGGCAAGATGGAGCAAAAGCACAATTTTATTTTATTCTATTTTTTATTTTATGATAAGTAGAACAAAAGCACATTTTAAATGAGCACTTCATGACCTACGTTCTTTCTGGTATGTCTATCTCCTAAATCCGATCATCATTCTCCGTCATATACTTCTCTGAAAGAACAATTAGATCAAATCCATCTTCTAGCCTCCTTTCCCTCCATTCTACAGGTTCATCACACTTGCCCATCTTTGCCCATTTTCGTTTCTTGCACTTGCTATTTTTGGTAGAAGTACCTGATTTTATCCTTGGACAATTGGATAGTAATGGAGCAATGATGGTGCATGATTAGATTCTGGATTGAAGTCAAGCTTAATTATGGTTTTAATCCCATCTTAGTAGAAATGACACTGCTCCTGAGATTATTCCAAGTGATATGGTTTTACAAGGGTAGTAGACGATCACATATAGATAATGTTGATGATGACGATTTCATATACGATGATGAAAATGCGTCAATGAGAGATACTACAGACAATGAAGAAGATGAGCTTCATAGTCATTCTGATTTTGATATAGTTCCTGATGCAGACCTTTGATGAGAATGAGTTTTGTTCTAAAATAAACGTATGGTAACATTTTTGTTGATTACAAATTCAATATGTTGTGTTTAATATGTAGTTTTATAATTGCATGTTATTATTTTTTGACAGATCTTATATGGCTCCCGGTGTTACTAGTACTCATAGGTCACATACTTTGGAGACTACACCGTCATTAGCTTTTCCTACATCTTCTCAAGATAGCACCACTACAGGTACGAATTATGTGTTAATTTTGAAATCATTTTTAATTGTGAAGTAAGTTTTGTGGTCTTTGTAACTACAGCCTCTACTAGGAAATGGGGTCCAACTCGGGGGGAAAAAACATCACCAATAATAGCTAGCCATGAAGGCATTCCACTACCGGTTGATGTTCCCGATGATGCTAGAGCACCCGTGGGAGATAATGCGACCAAAGTGGCTAATGAGCTCGGTTTATAAATTAGATTTGTTGCACAACTACAAGGAGTGGAGGAATGGGACGGCATTGATGACGCTATTAAAGCACTAATTATACAAGTAACGCAAATATTTCAATTTAATATGTCATCATATAATTAATTTATTGTGTATACAATTAAATGGTTGTATAATAATTCATATGTTTGTAGGACAAGTTTGACATCAAAGACTATGACACCAACATAGTTGTTCGGGAATGAATTGAAAAACAAATGTCAAAATCTGTAAAAAGATTGGAAAGCACAGATGAAAAGGCATTACTTGAACATGATAGAGTTTGGTGATGATCCGCAGACTAAGCCATATAATGGAGTCAAGCAAAAGGATTGGAACTACATGATCAATATTGTTTGGACATCTGAGAAACACATAATAAGTTTTTGAAAATTCTAATTAAGTAGTAATAACAATATGTAACTTATACACATGAGATTATTTTGCAGGCCCTTGCTGAGATAAACAAATAGAATCGATCTACGTTACCTTTCAACCATACAATGGGATTTAGATAATTTCCTACCACAATGTTGATTAAGGTGATTTGTTTAGAACTTTAAAACAAAATGGACGTGTGTATGTGTGTGTGTACTTAGTCCTTGACATATGTACTAACTTAATTAAGTAATTGAATTAGGCAAAGGACATTGGTGGTGATAAGCCCCACATCTCAGATTTTTTCAAGGATTCTCATATGAGCAAGAAGAAAGGTGGTTGGGTAGCTCTGATATGTGATGAATTGCACGTAAGTAAATAAATATATATATATATATATATATGTATATATATATATATGTGTGTGTGTTAATTTGTACAAGGTTTATTTATTGTTGTTATATGTTTATCCATTTCAAGAACTACTACATATATAAGTTTTTTTGGTTACTAATTATTTATCTTTTTCAAAACATTATAGGCGTCATTTGAAGGTTGCGTGAGGAGGCATCACAATCTGACAAAGCACCTATCATACAAGAGCATATGGCAATTGATGTGCTATGAAAATGCTCAGGATATTTGAAAGGTTTTGGGATTAGTAAAAAGTCACCATCATCTGCAGCGAGAGGTCCAAAATCTGAAAGATCAAGTGGAAACATTGAATGAGTTGACTCAAAGCCAACAAGATATAATCAAAAGCCAAGAAGAAATGATAAAACAACATGTGAAAATTGAAGAGAACAGTAAAAGAATTGAGGATTTTCAAGAATTCATGATGCGACAAATGGAGGTTATATAGTCCAAGTGTAGCACGGGTGGTGATAGATTGATCTCATCTTGGTAAGTATATCGAACCTAAATAATCTTCAATTTACAGCATTAAGTTTACTTATTCTACATAATTTTGTAAAATTATTTCTAACACGTGACTCTAGACTAAAGAAACCTGCGGGAATAAACTATACGTAAAAGGGACTCCTGGTTAGATAATTAGAAAGATTTTTGTAAAACTAGAAACTTAATGTAACCATAAAAATGCCACCAACGGTCAAAATTGTAAGTTACCCATCGGATGGCCTCAAAACCACGTCTAACGCATGACTGTAGACTAAAGAAACTTGCGGGAGCAAACAATACATAAACAGGACTCCCGATAGAGACTTAGAAAGATTTTTGTGAAATTAGGAACTTAAAGTAATCATAAAAATGCTGCCAACGGTCAAAATTTTAAGTTAACCACTGGATGGTCCCAAAATCTTTTCTAACACGTGACTCTAAACTAAAGAAACTTGCGGGAACAATACGTAAATAGGACTCTCGATTAGAGAATTATAAAGATTTTTGTGAAACTATAAACTTAAAGTAACCATAAAAATGCTGCCAAAGGTAAAAATTGTAAGTTACCGATCGGATGGCCTCAAAACCACTTCTAACAAGTGTCTCTAGACTAAATAAACTTGTAGGAACAAACGATACATAAATAGGACTCCTAGTTAGAGAATTAGAAAGATTTTTGTGAAACTAGCAACTTAAAGTAACCGTAAAAATGCCGCTAGTGGTCAAAATTTTAAGTTACCCACCGGATGACTTCAAAACCACTTCTAACACGTGACTCTAGACTAATGAAACCTGCGGGAACCCCGCAAATGATAAGTAAATACGATTCCCGATTGGAGAATTAGAAAGATTTTTGTGAAACTAGAAATTTAATAGAACCATAAAAATGCCGTCATCGGTCAAAATTGTAAGTTACCACACCGGATGGCCTCAAAACAACTTCTAACACTTGACGACTAAATAAATTCGTGGGAACAAATGATTCATATATAGGACTCCCAATAGAGAATTAGAAAGATTTTTGTGAAACTAGAAACTTAGAGTAACCATAAAAATGCCGCCAATGGTTAAAATTGTAAGTTACCCACCGGATGGCCTCAAAACCACTTCTAACACGTGTCTCTAGTCTAAAGAAACTCGCGGGAACAAACACTACATAAATAAGACTCTCTGCTAGAGAATTAGAAAGATTTTTTTCTTACTAGAAACTTAAAGTGACCGTAAAAATGCCACCAACGGTCAAAATTTTAAGTTACCCACCAAATAGCCTCAACACCACTTCTAACATGTGACTTAAGACTAAAGAAACTTGCGGGAACAAATAATACGTAAATAGCACTCCCAGTTAGAGAATTAGAAAGATTTTTGTAATACTAAAAACTTAAAGTAACCATAAAAATGCTGCCAGTGGTCAAAATTTTAAGTTACCCACCGGATGGCCCAAAACCACTTCTAACTTGTGACTTTAGACTAAAGAAACTTGCGAGAACAAATGATACGTAAATGGAATTCCCAGTTAGAGTGTGAGACCCGATTCCGTTTTATTTTCATAATGTTTATTTGATGTGTTGGTTATTTCTTTAATTATTATAGAACAACATGTTTTTATATGTGTCACGCATGCGTGGGTTTGGTCCAGCTTCTTTTGTTCGGGTTTTCACCCAGCGATGGCCGCTCGAGCGGTGCTTTGTTTGCTCAAGCGGATAGGTGGCTGAGAGTTGGGTCGGTGGGGAATCGCTCGAGCGGTGGGTGGTCTACTCGAGCAGACAACCGCACGTGAGATATTTATAAGACAACCTATGCCTTGGTTTTTCAACCAAAACTTCTTTTGTAAGTTTTCATCTCTTTCTCTACCAAGAACTCTCAAAACCTCTGCTTTCTCTCTAGCTTTAGGCTTGGTTCGGGTTTGGATCTTGGCGTTCGGATTGTCGATCCTCGATATCCTCGCCATGGGCTTCGCGTTCATCCGAATGAAATCTAGTTTTGTCAATTTTGATTTCTCGTCAGAGTTCAAAGTTTCAAGTTTTAACTCACCGAGGTAGGATCCTATACTATCTTGTCTTAAAGGGGTGCTACGTGGAGTTTTGTACCTTTTTACCATTTTAAAATGCATTAAATATTGAATTTCGTGTTTGAGCAGTGTTTGGGTGGCTAAAAAGCATGTTATGCGCTTTTATGATTTATTACGACTTTGGGAGACGTATGTGTTCATGTTATTTTTGAAAAGAGGAGTTTCAAAGATCGAAAGAATTTATGTAAATGTTCATGAAAACCTAATCTTGGATGTTTAGAGCTATCCTTTGGGGTGGAGCTTTGTTTTAATGTTGGTTGGTCTCCATGGTTAGATGAATGATGTCGATATATGTTTTTGATGTTTGTACATGGTCATGCGCGTGTAAACTTGATCGATTTGCATAATGAGGGGTGAATATTCGTCATGCGGTGAAAGCTCGAGTAGATTTGCATAATGAGGGGTGAATATTCGTCATGCGATGAAAGCCTATGAAGATTTGCATAATGAGGGGAAGATTTTGGTCCTACGGTGAGAGCTCGTAAAGATGCATGTGTTGCATGTGAATTATTATTATTGTGAAAGTATGTTCTATTTTTACTTCATGCTAGTCTGTTTTCTATTGAGTCTCGGCTCACGGTGTGGGATTTAAAAACTTTTTTCAGGTACACATGATCACACGGGATGATTTAGAGAAGTCGGAGGTGGTGGAAGACTTTCTTACTTTTCCTTTTTGTTGAACCATGTTTTGGTATGTATAACGCTTGGGAAATAGAAAACTTATACTGTAAGCCTTGGGGCGTTTATTTTAATGCATGCATGTTATATGATCCATGAGAGGAACCTTGGGGTTCGTTGTTGATTTCCGTTTCCATATGTTTGGATGTTTGCCTATGGGTTTCAACGCTTTATTAGGTTTATTTCGAGTCGAAAGAGTGATATAAACATTTTTGTCCCAAATATATTGTTGGTTCGAACCCTAGTTCAAAAATGAGATTTTTAGGTATGTTTTTGAGACTTGGAAAGATTTTCTAGTTTTTAGCTTGAAAATCTCTCGGGTGTCTCACCGCTCGAGCGGTGGAGAGTCTGCTCGAGCAAACAATCACTGCATGGAAAGATTGGGTTTTGTTTCAAAAGGAGGTTTTTGGTTAGAAAAGCTTGAGGGTTCCCTTTTTGACTTAAAATGACATATTTTGTTAATTATTTTATAAATAAAATCTCATTTTTGTTTTGGTTTCCGTGGAATTTTATCTTTTGGAAATTTGGGCATTACAACTTGGTATTAGAGCTCTAGGTTCGAATATCTAAGAGTCGTGAAAAGAGGTTGTATCACCCTGTGAGGATGGTTGCGTGTGCTTGATTGTATGTGTTTCGATGTTTTGATAACATGAGTATAATAACATGTTGAGTATGTGAATGCCGTGGATACGTGAGTATGGGGGTTGGACCTTAGAATTAATTGGTCTTGCCTCTTGGCGTTTGGATTACAAACTTGGAAGCTAAGTCAGAAATGCGTTTGGTTGACGTGTTTTCTAGCAAGGAATCTAAGTAGGTTACCCAAATTGACACGTCACTCTTGTTGGTTATCTTCGATATGTCAAATATACTTCTATGATCTTAAATGGCTAGATGTTAGCAAAGCTATATAGTTGATGTTTGTGATAACATGATATGCTGAATCTTATGTTCTATATTCCTTTCATATTTAAATTATGTCTGTGCGAAGAGGACGAGGCCATGGTTGAGGCTGCGACCATGGTTTGGGCTAAGGGGATATGCCAATTCCTAATGCTGGGGACGCAAATGCCCCCTAAGGACCGATAGATGAGATAGAGTTTCTGCGTGAGATGGTAGGTTCCATCAGTCACTTGGCTAAGGTTGCTAGGTGAAGAGAGAGAGAGAGAGAGTGCCTAGGCCGAGGGCGATTGTTGTGATGCGAGAGTTTTGACGTCTTGACCCTCCTACCTTTGCTGGGGATCCCGATCCCACGGTAGCTACAGAATGGTTGAAACTTGTGACCCAAATTCTGGATACACTATAAATAGTTGAGGAAGATTTGAGGGTTACTTTTGCTGCATTCTAGCTGGGAGGTGACGCCCACGAGTGATGGAAATATGCCAAGAATACCGTGGAGGGCATGTGGGCAGCGTTTATGAGGGTGTTTCTAGAAAAATACTTTTTCGCATTCTCAAGGGATATATACATAGAGGAGTTCTATTCTCTCACTCAGGGGATGATGAGTATCGTGCAATACAAGGCCAGATTTACCAGTTTGTCATGCTTTGCACAAGAATTGGTGGCTACTAACGAGCTACGTTCGAGGATATGTTTTGATGCATGATCTGGCTTAGATATGCATGTGGGGTTAGTCCCCGGGACTGTTGGGAGTTGTGGCGCGATTTTCAAAAAAAAAGAGAAGAAGATATTTTTCTATAAATATCAGGAGTTAGATATTTTCAAAGATATTTTCAAAATTTACTCGTTAAGTTTTCTTTTCCTCTCTACCTTCTCTCTAACATTTCGGGGGCCCGAGGCTTGGTTTTTGGAGATACAACTACTGATCCTTAGTATTGGCATCGTGGTCTATGCATCTATCCGAATTGAATTTCATTCCGGCAAAGCTCAATTTTGCACGTGGATCGAGACATCGTGTTTTTGACTCACCGAGGTAGGATCTTAGACTGTATAGTTGTTAAAGGGTGCTATGTGTAATCATTTGCCGTTTCACTATTTAAAAACGCATGAAAAGGTGTTTATGTTTGATAAATTGGGTTTTTAGTTTTAAAACCATTTTTACCATTTTTCGTCATTTTGGTTGGATGAAATCGAATTTTGAGAATTCCTTTCGAGGCTTTGAGATTGTTTTGGGTTTGGTTATACCTGTGGGTATGAAAATCAGTGGTTGGAGGCTTTGATTTTGAGTTTTTACATGTTTTCATGTTGAAAAACCTATTTATGTTATGAGAAATCGAGACTAGTTTGGGACCGATCGATCAGTCCCTTGACTGATCGATTGGTCTGGGTAGTTTTTGAGAAATTTTGTTGTTTTGAGACTGGCTTTCCTTAAAGGGTGTTTAGTAAATGGATTTGTGAGATCCCTTGGACTAAAACTTGGAGAGGGATGTTAACTATATTATGGTTCAGATGTGTGGATATCCGTGATTTTTAAAAAAGTGGTTTTAAAAACGTGGTTTGGAGGTTTGGAGCTAACCTTTGGGGTTGAGCATCAGCTTTTAAAACATTTTGAAATGTATGTTTTCACAAACTCGTAGATCTCCATGGTTGACAGATTAGATCTCTTTTTATACTTGTGAAGTATAAATGTTTTACAGTTTTTTGTAGTTGAGCTACGTAATGGTTTTGAAATGATTTTCAATAGACGTACCGTGACAGTGGGTGTTTTGAGTTGGGCTTCTATTGCTCCTTGGTGGAAGTCCAAAAATATGCGCAGAGTAGGTTCGCTATGTGTGGCGCTGGGATTTGGAGGTTAAAAATGAGAAAATTCAAAGATGTTTTGAAAAATATTTTAAACACCTTGAAAACCAAAATTTGAAAACTCCTTTTGTTGAAAATAGAGTCGCCACTTAATTTTTGAAAAAAACTAAGAAAAATAAAATTGGCTACTGATCTTGAAAACGTTAACGAGAGCAAAAGGGTTTGGGGGTTAAGGTACGAATCAGGGAAGGTATTAGGCACCCCGTTCGCCCAACCGTAAAGTTGGCATCTACTAATTATCATTGGTTCTTTAATATAATTTATCAAATGCATACAAATAAAGAAAATTAGAGTGAAGAGAGAATATCCAAAATCAAGTATAGAAAATTACATAAAATATGTACATAACACTCCAAAATAAATAAGTGTCAAAAAAAATAATCATAAATCCTATAACATGTAATTTCTATCTAAAGGATATATGAAGTATACCCACATGCAATTTCATAAAAAATAATTAAACTAGCATGGTTTAAATGAATAGACTAAATATGTTAAAATAACCTAAACATGATTTGCTACAAAAATGAATTAAACGACTCTAAATATGTATTTAAAGAAAATAATCAAAACATGTATAACATTTATTTAGAAAGAAAAATATGAACATGATAAGTACTAAAAATAAAAGATGTATAAAAATTTTATATTTTAAAAGAAGGAAAACCTACTAACAAAAATAAGTGTGCTTTAACAAAAGAGAGTTTAAATATTTAAAAAAAATAAGAGAAAAATTTATAAAAGAAAAATTTATACTAAGAATAAGAAAATTAGAAAATATTTATTGAACTAATGAGAAGGAAATCTAACTATTTAAATTTTAAAAGGGATAAAAAAAATAAGGAGAAAAGAAAACAAAGGAAAGAAAATTATATTTAAAGAATGAGAATTAGATTAAAAGACTTTTTATAATTTTTAGGATTAATGAAAATAAAAGAAAAATGAGGATGAAATAAATTTATAAGTAAATAAAGGTAGAAAAAGAAAATGAAGAACGAGCTTTATAGGAAAAATAAATACTAACGTTAAAGGAAAGAAAACACTAATAAAGAGAAAAATAAATTAACATTAAGAGAAAAGCAAAAAAAAAAAGACATTATAAAGAAATTTAAAGCTAGTAATGAGAAGAAAATGTTAAAGGAAGAAATTATACTAATATAAAAGAGAAGGAAAAGAAAAGAAAAAATAAATGTTAGTGAAGGAGTATTAAACCAATATTATAAGAAAAGAAAAGAAAAGAAAAGAAAAAAAATAGTACATTAAAAAGAAAATGAAAACTACATTACAAGAAAAAGAAAAGAAAAAGAAATAAAATACTAAAAAAAAATTACACTACTATTAAAAAAAAAGAGAAAGAAAATGAAAGACAAATACTAATGAAAGAACTTTGAATATTAAAGAGAAAGACAAAATAAATGTTAGGAAATTAAACTAATGCTAGTAAGAGAAACTACAAAAAAAAAACGAGACAATGGAATAGACTAGTAAATAATATTAAACTAGCACTAAAAAAATGAAAGAAACCAAAACGTAATTATTTAATTGCCAAATATGAATATAGTATTGGCAACTATATTCATATGTGTGTAAGTGCATTATGGTAACAATTAACAATATTGATTAGTTGTAATTGTCAAAGTATGTTAACACTATTCTAATAATTTAATGAAAAAAAAAATAAATGTGTTAAGTGTGAATGTGAGGAAATTAGTTAACTAAACAATTAAAAAAAATAATTGAATTACAAGAAACAAATAAGATTGACTATGTAAATAAAAAAAAAATGTGAATTGAAACTGAAAATTAACCCGATCACTCCAAGAGAGAGGAAGTGGAGTTTAGAAAGATCAGGGATCTAAGCAAGATACCTAGATCGCCGGAGAATCCTCAAATTGGGAATGTGCTTTAACGATCCAATCATCGGGTGATGATCCAAGCTAGGGTTTGGGATTATCGGAGTCTCGAATCTCGGTATCTCAGCAGGGCTTCGGCGTCGGGGCTCGGAATTGCTTGGTATATCGGCAGAGTCTCTCTCACTCAAAATTCGTACTGAAAACGTACGTTGGGGTACGGTATTTATAGAATTCTTCAACAAATGACAATTTGACACGTTTTGGGACATGTTAGGCCATTTGAAGTTGGTGGCCGCCACAATGCAAGTTGGCGGCCGCTAGGTTGGAAAAGGTTCCACAAGGTTCTATTGGCGGCCGCCACAATGTGAGTTGGCGGCCGCCATGTTGTAGTTAGCGGCCGCCACTTTTGGCTAAGGTTTCCAAGAGATTCTATTGACGGCCGCCACAATGAACATGGCGGTCGCCACTTCTGACAATGGCTTGGGCAACAACTTATCGATGGTTTGGTATAATTTCATTGGTTTCAGGGATTTTGAAGGTTTTTGATGACTGGGTTCAAAAATCGAGCTTGGATCAACTCCCGAGGATCGTACTGAGGCACTATTCCTTCTGTTTTTATCATCGGATTTGCCTAAGATTAGGCGGGGTCAAATTGCAGTGTCTACACTATGGTCCTTCGAGTTAATTCCCGTAAATGTGGTTTGGTTATGCTTCGTCCATCGGTCGTGGAAATCTGTAAAGAAGTAGGTTACCCCGTGAGTGGCTTTATTGTTGTGACTCCGTATAGAACTTGTTATTACTTAGCAGGCCCTGGGGTGGTCTTTGAGTAATAGGAAAGAGTCTATAGTTGTTACCTTTGTCCAGTGTGTGGCAGAGTCGGTACATAGGATTTTATTTTATCTTTGCTCCTCCGCTGTGTGACTCGAGTGGAGCAAACTGTTTTATTGTTTTATTTTTCTCGGTTGTGTGTGTTCCGAGTTGAAAAATAACGTTTTGTTTCTGGTTGTGTGAGCTGGGTGAGAAATCAAGTTTTTATTACTGTTTTTCATATAATTGTGGCATGATATCTGTTAGGATGATATGCATAGTTTGTGGATGGAAAACTGGCAATTTTTAGGTTGGAAAACCCTTTTTGGCTCCCGTGGTTGAGTCTTTATGCTTATGATTGCATAATATGCTTTACAGCTTTATAGTCTATTTCTATTGAGTTTCGGTTCACGGTGTGGGATTTTGCTGTAAAACCTTTTTCATGTATAGGTGAGCATGAGGAGTTGACCTAGATGCCTATGGTGACGGAAGACTAGCTGTAATTTTCTTTGTTTTGATACATGTAGTTTTACACGCATTGCCTGTTTCTGGAGGCGAATTTTGTACGCCTTGAGGCGATATACTTACGTATGTATGAAACTGTATGTTTAATTTTTATGAGAGATGAACCTTGGGTACTTTTTATCCAACTGTTGTATATTTTAAGTTGATGGTTTTCCAACTAAACGATTTATTTTCATAAACGGTATTTTAGTGGGCTTTCGCGTGACCCTGGTGTTTAGAGTTAGAAGCAATGCAATTCTATAAGAAACGCAAGAAAACAATTAACTCGAATGACGTAAATGTCGCAATTATATAAGCAATGCAAGAACGTAATTAAAATGAAATGATCAAATTAACCTGGTTACTCTAAAGAGATAGAAAATGGAGTTAGAAGGATCGGGGATCCAAGCAAAATACCTAGCGATCGGGGATCCAAGCAAAATACCTAGATCGCTAAAGAATCCTCGAGTCAGGGAATGATGGTGAGCAATTCGATCCTCGGGCAATGACCCAAGCTACGATTTCAGGACTATTGAAGGCTCATATTTTGGTACTTCGGCAGGGCTTTGGCGTTGGGGCTCGAAATTTCTCGGTGACTCGACAGAGCTTATCTCTCTAAACTTCTCTATAATTTTTTATACTTGAAAACGTACCAGGAGTACGGTGTTTATAGAGTTCTTCAACTAATGAGATGCGGACACGTTTTGGGACACATCAGGCCATTGAAGTTGGCGGTCGCCACAATGGAGTTGGCGGTCGCCATGTTTAAAGAATGTTCCAAAAGGTTCTATTGGTTGTCGCGACAATGTGAGTTGGCGGTCGCCAGGTTGAAGGCGGCGGTCGCCACTTTTGGCGAGGGTTTCCACAAGGTTCTATTGGCGGTCGCCACAACGAACATGACGGTTGCCACATTTGGAATGGCTTGGACAACAAGTTATCGATGGTTTCAACATAATTTCATTGGTTTGAAGGTTTTAATGATTGGGTTCAAATACCGAGCTTAGATCATGTTTCGAGGATCGAATTGAGGCACCATTCTAGCTATTTTCATCATCGAATTCACCTAAAATTAGGCGGGGTCAAATTGGGGTGTCTACAACGTGCTTTTAATAAGATAGATAAATTTATCTGTGTTCTTTACACGTACTTTCAATAAAAGATAGATAAATTTATTTATGTTCTTTATATATGATTTGAAAAGGTACAGATAAATTTATCCGTACTCTTTATACGTGCTTACAATACGACAGATAAATCTATTTGTTCAGTCATAACACCTTACACGTACTTTTAGTAAGACAGATAAATTTATCTGTGTTCTTTATACGTGTACTTATAATAAGACAGATAAATTTATCTATACATAGGGTATTTTGTCCCAAAAAATTATACACGCATCAATAGAGGATCTTGCGTATTAAAATTTTTATGAGGATGAACCTTACTCGTTAAAAAAGATTATGCTGAATGAAAAATAGTAAACTACCTACAAATTGGACTGTTCACTAATTTTTCATAAAAATGCGGCTGAAGACTGATATGATACATATATATAAGAGATAATGTGGGCTTTTTTATCCCATTCCTTCCCTTTTTCACTAAAAAAGAATAGAAATTGTTTGACATTGACTAATTAAGGAGCTTATAAGGTGGAGTAAATCCAGGGGCAAAGCTAGACTTCATAGCTTTTCTTTTCTTTTCTTTTTTTTTTGGGGTTGGGGGTTTTGCGGGTGGTAGTGCGGGGAGGTGTTGAGAAACACTGATAGTATAGGTGCAATCCTAAGAGGGGGTGAATTGGGTATTTAAAAAATACTTTCTTATTTAAAGATTAAAACACAAAATTCAATTGTAAATTTTAAATGTGGATGATGCAAGTATAAACAACAATATATGTGAGACCCTGATTTTTTTTTTCGGCGTTTTTTCAGCGTGTGTTTACCATTTTCGGTTTTGCATGTTTATATGCATTTTTATGCATGTTCAAGTGTAGATATGTATGCAGAGTTGGTTCCCGGGGCCGTTGGCCGTTGTGGTACGGGTTTAAAATTTTTTTTTCGTGGCCTATAAATCTTTGGCGTTAGATATTTTCAAAAGATATTTTCAAAACTTCTCAACTAAGTTTTTTCTTTTTCTCTATGCCTTCTCTCTAACTTCTCGGGAGCTCGGGGCTCGATTTTTGACGATCCAACAGCAGATCCTTACTTTTGGCATAGTGGGCTACGCGTTCATCCCGATAGAATTTCATTCCGGTGAAATTCAGTTTTGCATGTGGATCGAGGCATCGAGTTTTTAACTCAGCGGGATAGGATCCTAGACTCTCATGTCTTATAAGGGTGCTACGTATAATCGTGCGTACTTTTACCGCTTTAAAATGCTTGAAATTGCTTTTGTTTCAAAAGTTGGGTTTTGAGTTAAAAATCATTTTTTGTCAATTTCAGTAGGAAGAAATAGTGTTTCGGGTGTTTCTTTCGGGGTTTTGGTGATAGGCTTGGGCGTGTGTAAATTCAAGGGTGTTAGATGGAAGTTTAGAGGCTTCGTTTTGGGTTTGAGAGGGCTGAAATAGTGGCTCAGAATTGGTTTTCGTCGAGGGTCAGTCGACTAGACCTAGGAGGTCAGTCGATTGGATCTTGGTTTTGGGAGGTCAGTCAACTGGACCTGGGAGGTCAGTCGACTGAGATGGTTCTGTTATAGGTTTTCTTGGTTTCAGTGTGTTTCCAGTCGATTGGGCATGGGTTTTCAGTCGACTGGGGTCATGTGTTAAGCATTTGGTGTTTCTTTTGGTAGTTTTGGTTGGTCATGGGATGGCCTCTCGGTCGATTCGGTTATGGGGCTCGATCGACTGCTCTCCTCTAGTGATTTTTCAGTTGATTAGACTATGGGGTCCTATCAATTGAAGTCATAAAGAGGGTGTTGGTCATGTCATGTGGGTTGTTGAGGCACGATTGTGTGCGTGGTGATTTGTGCATCGTTGGGTGTGGGACGTGTGGGTCTGTTGTTTGTTTTTAAGGTAGTTTCTAGAGAGAACCATTTCATGGGAGGTTATGGTGTTGGCCTTCGAGTTAGGTTTTGGTTTTCTGTATCGTTGGTTGTCCCGGTGTGTGGACGGGTTGTTCAGGTGAGTGGACGACGGGTGTGTGGCATGTGAAATCGTGTTGGCTTATGTAGTGTCGTTATGTGCAACGTCGTGGTTATTCATGCTTTTGTGCTTATAGAACTATGATTAGTTTTATTTATGCATGTGGTAAGATGGATATGTGACCTTGTGTGATGTAGGTGCATTCCAGGTTTTGGTTTGTATATGCATATGTTGATTCGGTTTTATCCTGTGATGTGCGATTTTATCTCATGGTATGCAGTTTTACCATGTGGTATACAGTTTTATCCCGTGGCTATTTGTTTGAGTATAGATCGTTATCATTATCTATGTGATAGGCTTGTGAGAGTTGATTTTGTGTTATATGTGGGGCTCGTGGGAGTCGTGGCTCATAGGAGTCTATCTTTGCTGGTGAAGCATTGTACTATATATATATCAAATTATTTTCTAGGCTCTGATGAGTCGTGATACAAAACCATTTTTAAAATTATTTTCTTTGAGACTCTTGGGAGTTCTCGTATAAAACTATTTTTAAAATGTTTTCCCTCTGGAACTCGTATGAGTTGAAATATAAACCCATTTTTTTTTATGACTCGTGTGAGTGGAAAGTTGTACTTAGTTTATAGAGCACGTTTTGTTTATATTGCAAGCTTGTCTAGTTTCTGCTGAGCTTTGGCTCACGGTGTAGGATTTAAAATGTCTTTCAGATACCGATCATGTGGGTTGATTCGGGATTGCCAGTTGAGGCGGGAGATCGATAGTCTTTTTTTTATTCTTTTGAATCATGTATGTTTACATGTTTCTCGGCGTTGGAGCCTTGTATTGTATGCCTTTGGGCGGACATATTAAATGCATGTATACGTTATTTTTTGAGAATATATATATCAGGTTGGGTACTTTTTCTGGTTGTTGTGAGTGTTTCACGTGACTCAGAGTTTGGGACGTGAAAGAATGGTATCAGAGCTCTGGGTTCGAATACCTAAGAGTCGTGGGAAGAGGGTGCATCCCCGTATGAGGTTGATTGCGTGTGCTTGGTTGCACGTGTTTAGACGCTTTGATAACATAAATGTGTTAGCATGTTATGTATGAGAATGTTGTGTATATGTGAGCATGGGGGTTTAACCTTAGAAGTGATTAGTCTTTCCTTTGGGCGTTTGGATTAACACACTTGGGAGCCAAGTTAGAAACGTGTTTAGCTGATGCGATTTTTAGCAAAAAATCTGAGTAGATTATCCAAATTGACGTGTTATTCTTGTCGGTTGTCCTCGGTATATGGGGTTTGTCTTAGCATGAATCTATGTGACTACGTGTTCATGCTTATGTTTATGCTATATCATGCATCTTATGTTTTGTGTTTCTTTTATGTAGACGTGATGTTTGTGAGGAGAGGGCGAGGCCGTGGCCGTGGTTTTGGCCAAGGGGATGCGCCTATCCCTGATGCTGGGCATGTAAATGTTCCTTAGGGACCTATGGGCGCGACTTAGTTGTTGTGCGTGCTGGTGTTGGAGGCAAAACTGCCAAGATTATTATTTTTGTAAATAATTTTTGGTAAAAATTAACTGGACGGGAAAACGCTAAAACATGCTTCAAATAAAACTTTTGACGACGAACGATCAAAATAAAACCCGTGCAACCAAAGTTAATTTAGAAGAATACCTTTTTGTTGATCGATTCTTCAACTACGATTTGATTTCGAGTTGAAGCTCCTTTTAGATCTTCTACTGTATTCCTTTACGCGATCTTCAAGCGTAGTGTGGGCTATAGACTATCGAGAACTCGTACCGACAGAACCCAGATAATATGATATATATATCTCTAACTGGTTTAGCCTACCCACATATATATAGGGTTATAGCAGGGACCTATAGAGTAATTATGAGTAAGACTTCCAGTGGAATACAGATACCTACCAGCGGTTTTTATAATTATGGAAAGACGCAACGATTTCTGTAATTTTCATAAAACACTGAATTGCAGTTCACACCATTAAAATACTATAATTTCACTTCAACCCATAATCTCAAGTCCTTCTTGCATTGAGCTCTTGTTATTAAATACTTACCATTTTTCCCTACATTAAGATTCTCGATACCCGCCAATTAAATTTAATTACTGACAATTTAATTTAACCGGCATCTTGATATTCCTTAAGCCCTTCTGCTTAACTTATTTGAATGCCGGATGATTAAATCCACCTGCAGGGTTTGACCCGGTAAAAACTTGTAAGCATCCTTAAGGGGGTATCGTCAATTCCGATCCTTCAGGACGTGGATTCCGTCAATAATTAATATTTGCCATATAAATAATACCGCCATCTAACTCACCGAAAATATAGACCCATATAAAATTGCACTATCTAATGAATCAAAATAACGAATATTAAATGTACGCAAATCAATAATTATTTCAGGATTAAGAGGATAAGCACTATTTGTAATAATCTTGGGGTGTGAATTAATTTATATAGTCAGTATAAAATTAATTACTCAAAATGTCCCGTTCAGTACACACAAAGTATACTAGCACAGAGAGCCAGAACAATAGACGACGCACACAAAGTATACTAGCACAGAGAGCCAGAACAATAGACGACGCTATTATCTGTTTCCTATAACCAAGATAGGTCTACTAAAACTCTGTGTTACAGTTGTACCGATAGTATGTCTATTTCCATCTAGATTGTGAACATGAAACTTATATTCTGTAAGAATTTAAATTATGATCTTTTGTGTGCAAGTCGTACTCTACACACTAGATTAAATACTATACAGAATATCAGGCATCCATGCATAACATTAAAAATGATACATATACATTACTCATATAGATTCTCATAAAATAGAAAATTAATTTTATTAAAATAAAATTAAATACTAAAAATATAAATTTTAGTATACCAACCCTAACAGTTACGCCCTAAAACTGCATCACCGCTACGGTTACCATTGTGCTGACGACTATCACTATTTAGAACTATTCCGCTATTTAAAACCATTACCGTTGTGCCGGCGACTACCTACACCCCGAAACTAAGTCAATTTATCTTGGCAGTGCCAAGTATTAAGGTCACCAAGGAGTATATGAATGTAGCTATTTGTTTAGCTCAAAGAAAGAAGCTGGTGTTAGCCCCTTTTATTTTGGGTACTTATACAGAGGCATATTCAATTTAGGGGATAAGGAACAAGGATATCATCGATATATTTTGCTTGTGATAAGCCCAACATCCTTTGTTTTCGATCTCTCACTAGCTTGATCCCAAGGATGTGACTGGCTTCTCCTAAGTCCTTCATATCGAACTGTCTAGATAATCACACTTTAATCGTAGATAATGCCCCCACATCGTTTTCAATGAGCAAGATATCGTCTACATAAAGTACTAGGAAGATCACCACATTTTTGTCACGCTTCTTGTACACATAGGACTCATCCGAACTTTGATCAAAATCATAAGACATTATAGCTTGATCAAACTGAGTGTTCCAAGACCTTGATGCCTGCTTAAGTCCATAAATGGATCTCTTATACTTACACAACATGTGTTCCTGGCCCTTTGCAATGAATCTGTCTGGTTGTATCATATAGATACACTCGTTAAGACTTTCGTTAAGGAAAGCTATCTTGACCCCCATTTATCAGATTTCATAATCGAAATGTGCGGCAATGGATAAGAGAATTCGGATAAACTTAAGCATGGCTACTAGCGAAAAGGTTTCCTCATAGTCAATCCCTTCTCTTTGAGTGAACTCTTTAGCAACAAGCCTAGCTTTGAAGATTTCAACCTTCCCATATGCTCCTCTCTTCTTCTTGTTGATCCACTTGCATCAAATGGGTTTTATCCTTTCGGGTGGTTCTACAAGTTTTCAAACCTGATTGGAATACATAGATTCTATCTCTGAATTCATAGCCCTTTGCTAAAGATCGGCATCTTTGTCATCTTTGTCTTTTAGTGCTTCATTGTAGTTATATGGCTCGGTATCCAGTTCCGTCAGGATCTTATTAAACGACTCTCCCAAGAACATATACCGATCAGATTGATGAATAACCCTCCCACTATGACGAGGCACTATGTGAGACCCTGACCCATTTCATTTTTTTGGGAAATGATGTAAGTATTGATGAGAGTAAGAATTTAAGTTTGATCTTGCTTCTTTTGTTCAGTTTTTCACCCAGCGTTAACCGCTCGAGTGGTGGGTGAGCGCTTGAGCAGGCTGGTGGCAGAGAGTGGGTCTGGATGGTGACCACTCGAGCGGTGGTTGTCCGCTTGAGCGATGGTGTGGCAGAGGAGTATGTCGGCATGGGTCCGCTCGAGCGGTGGTTGGGCGCTCGAACGGTGGAGGCCTGGTGAGAGTTTCTATAAATATCAGAAACTTGGAAGATATTTTGGATTTCTTAGCTTCTAAGTTAAGTTTCGGTTCTCTCTACCTTCTCTCTAGTTTTTAGTGGACCTAGGGCTCGGTTTTCAGGAAGCGGACAGTAGATCCTTGCTATTGGTGCGGGGGCTTCACATCTATCCAGTCAAAATCCAGGTTTGTCGAGGTTCAATTTTCAAGACGTTGATCTTTTAGCTCAACGAGGTAGGATCCTAAACTTTACTGTTGTTAAAGAGTGCTACGTGCAATTATATGCGTTTTCACTGATTGAAAAATGCATTAAATGTTGTTTTTAATGTTTTAAAGCGTGTTGTTGGATAAAAGGAATGTTTTTCGCTTTTTCTTGGTTTATTACATGTTTCGGATGTGTGGATATTCGTGGTTTTGAAAAAGGTGATTTTGAAAATGGAAGTTTTATAAAACGTGTTTTTGGAAGTTTGGAGCTAACCTTCGGGGTTGAGTGTCAACTTTAAAAATGTTTTGAAGTATGTTTTTTACATGCTTGTGGATCTCCATGTTGATGGATGTTGGATCCCTTTTTATACATGTTGATGTATAGCTATTTTGTGGGTTTTTCATAGTTGATCTATGGGTTGGTTTTAAAATGTTCCTATAGATGTACCGAGATAGCGGGTATTTGGCACGAGTTACCCTCGGTAGAAGTCCAAAAACGTGCATAGAGTAGGTGCCTTTTTCCATCGGGGTAATTCTTGTAAAGAAGGTGGTAGGTGCTTTTGTCGTTCGGTTTCAGTCCGTAAAGTCAGTAGTTACGTTGTGGTGGCTCCGTACAGAACTTGCATTTACCTAACCAGTCCTATGATTCTTAGGGATTGGGTAAAGGGGCAGGAGTCTATAGTTGTTACCTCGGCCCTTTGGTGATGGAGTCGGTACATAAGAATCATTTTACTGTATTATTTTCCTCGGTGTGTGATCCGGGTGGAAAATATTATTTTATCAATTTCTCTTCGGCTGTGTGGCCTGAGTGGAGCATACTATTTTACCGATTTATTTTCCTCGGTCGTGTGTGTTTCGAGTGAAAAATATCTTTTTTCTTTCCTCGGTGTGTGATCCGGGTGGAAAATAACGTTTTGGTTATCGCTTTTCTTTAACTATGCAAACGTTATCTGCATTGTTGATATGCATGGCTTTATGAAAATGTGAGGTTTTATGGATTAAAACCGTTTTGAGGCTCGTGTTAGCCTAATAGAAAACTTGTGATTTTGGGTTAGGAAAACCGTTTTGGCTTCTGTGGTTGAGCCTGTATGCTTATGATTGCATACCTACTTTACGGGTTTATAGTCTTTTCCTATTGGGCTTCGGCTCACGTTGTTAGTTTTTGTTAGAACCCTTTTCAGGTGAAGGTGGTCTTGTAGGTTGACCCGGTGGTGCCCAGAGGTGGCCGATGATAAGACCTTGTTGTCTTGTTTTTGTTAGGTAATTTATACCTTTTTTGTATATGTCTCATGTTATTTGTAATATGTTGTAAAACATATGTAATTCTTATGGATGTATGCATGATTTATTGCTTTCGAGAGAAACTACGGGTTTGTTGTATCACATTTTTGTTGTTAAATGGGTTTTACTTCATATAAACTCTTGTGATTCGAGGGAGATTTTGGAACCACCTCTGCTTCTTTTAAAACGAAAAGATTTTCTTATCTGAAAACTTGTATTTTGTTTCTTTTAAAGGTTTAGCTTAGGGGCCGCAATTGTAGTCTTTTGACTACTCTTTTAAATCAAATAAACTCTCGGTAGTACATTTTTCAAAGGCTTTAGCCTTGCGTGGCTTTTGGGTTTTAATCCCTTTTGTTTTGGGCAAATTTTGGTGGTTGTTGTGGCTTTTTGCATGACCTAAAGTTTGGAGCGTGACAAATTAGTATCAGAGCTTTAGGTTCGAATACCTATGAGCTGTGGGAAGATGGTGCGTTACCTTTTGAGGAAAAGTGTGTGTGTGCTTGGTTGCATGTGTTTTGAACATGAGCATATTGATGTCGTGTATATGTGAGTATGGAGGTTGGACCTTAGTATTGATTAGTCTTGCCTTTAGGCGTTTGGATAAACAAACTTGGGAGCCAAGTTAGAAACGCGTTTCACAGATGTGATTTCTAACAAGGAATCTAAGTAGGCTGTCCAAAGTGACCCGTAATTCTTGTCAATTCTCATCGGTATCGGTGTTATGTTTTCATAATCGTTGTGGCTATGTGTTAGCATAATTATGTGGTATGTGTTAAAAGTAACATGATAAATCGACCTTAGGTTATCGTGTCTCATGTTTTCTTTTATATAACCTATACACCCTTAGAGATAACGAGACCGTGGTTTAGGGTCCTGGATGTGTGATCCGCTTGTTATCAGTTGCAAAGGTACGGTTATGGGTTGAGCGTCGATTGCCTGGTATGTTATGGAACTCGTCAGTGGGTTGGGTTCAGCCGAGTGAGGTTGACCTCGGTTGTTAAACTGTCGCATGTTGGTATGAGAAGAGTTTTGTTCAGGTGTAGTCGGAGCTTGATTGATGGCTTTGGCTTGGATAGTGGACTCCTCTTGAGTGTATACTATTAGGGGTTAGAGTTGTGTTGTGGATGGCCTTGTGAGTAGGGGCGATGGGGTATCGGAGACCCTAGAAATCAGTTATTATGACTAGATTAGTGGATAGATATGTAGATCGTGATAATCCCTTTCTATTAGAGTTTGGTGTACGTGGATTTGGCCGTGTGATGGATTAGGTACATCGTAAGCCATGCTATGTCATGAGTCGTACACTCAGGATGGGGTATAGACGGGAACATAGTGGATGGGAGCGTAGTAATCCTTGGCCGAGCGTATGTTGAGATAGCAGGACGTGTGATTCTGGAGATATTTCCTGGTAGTTGAGATGTTGATGATGATCAATAGATGTTGTTGGGAGTCTGAGTAGTTCTGATGACCTTGGACGTTGTATTCCTTTCGAGGTTTGAGAATTGAGTCCCGAGTGAGTGAGCTCAAGGATATGTGAATGAGTACGAGTTGTAGATATGCTGGGAGTAAGCATGGGTCGCGGTTGTGTTGGAATGTGTAAGGGTTTAGCTTACGATTTTAACAGGCGGCGAGTATCAGTTTTGTGGGATTCCTACGGGAATATAGGTTTGTGGTTTGGTCGATATCTTAGTGAGTAGGAGATCATGTTTGGCAACCATGCTAGTGCATGTGGTTGGCTTAGTGCTGAGACAATGTATCCTGAGTGTGATATGCCTGGAGGTTGTTTGTGTTCCACCTTAGGTTCAGATATGGGTAGGTTGTTCGCCCATGGGAACGAAGTGTGGAGTGATGAGGTTCAGTAGTGGATCGTGTGGTTTGGCTGGGCTGGGGTGATAGGTGAGTAATCGTAGGATGCGATGCCTGTGATCGTGCATGTTTTGAGAGCAAAAATGTAAAAGGTGTCTGTATGGTTGTGGGAGTTATTAGTAACTCTCAAGATTGGGTTTCCTTTGCTCGGAGAGGTCGTGGCACAGCAGTGGTTTTCCTAGCAGGAGTTAGGTGAGTATGCACAACCTTGTGAAGTGAGGTTTTGGGTATAATGGTATGTGTTGTACTAGGTATGCGGATGGATGGTGTTCACATGGGTGAATGAGGTCTGAGCGTTGAGAGCTTGGTGTAGCAGACGGCCTGAATATCGTGATTGTGGTTAACAGCAGCTGTGTGACTGTAGTCGATGTGGCCTCAAGGTAGGACTTACAAAGTTCTTAGACACTAAGTGTTGATGAGTATTAGCAGTATGCCGCGGTTGGGTCGTGGTTTCTTGTTGGCCTTTTTCTTTCCTTTGGATGGAAGGGGAGAGAGAGTTTTCTTGTAGACGACTGTCTGGTGCAAGTTGTTTCATCTCGGTTGGATAGAGATGTTAGGTTATTGATTGGTTTAGGTTCTGCTTGCGTTATGAGACTGTGGAATCTCAATGGATTTATACCCGTGTTGTGACCCTTGGAGTTGTGACTCAGGAACGTGTATCGCAAGAATTAGGTTATCGTTAGACTAATCCTTTGTGGTTTCAATGGATGGTTGAACCGTTTGAACTGTGGTCCCTGTGAGGTCCGGTTGGTAGACAAGGAATGCTTGTGAGTTGGTGTTGAGATGTAAAGTTCTTTTATAGTGATCAGTTGAGGATCCATGACCGTTGCGTGTGTGTATGGTTGTGCTTCTTGCTAATGGCAGAGTAGGAATTTTGCCAGAGCCGTGCGGCTGTGATATGCGTATGGTGGGTTTTTGGTAGACTTTTGTGAGTCTAGCCTTTTGTTCTGTTTGAGGACTTGGAACTGCTTAGAGTTCTTGGAGTCGAGGAGTGGTTGTCGACTGTGGTAAGTGTTGTGCTTCGGCATAACTGTTGTTTGTATGGATGGTGGTCCCGAGAGTATGATGTTGGAGAAGCCTTGTTTGGCGTGGCCTATTCGGACCAACGCAATTGTCTGGTTGGGAACAGAAGGGCCATGATGAGTTATGGATGCGGAGAAATTGTTAAGTGTAAAATGCAAGTCTTGGTATCAGTGATTGGATAGTGAGACGCTGAGATGTGTAGTGACGTGCTATTGCATGGGTGATATGGTTGGGTTTGTATAGGTTGTTAGATACCTATGAGATGTTCTGTCTGCGTGATGTGTTTGGTCAAGTGACTCGTTGGGGTCAGGTGACCTTGTGGCTGTGAAGTCGAATCAGTTTCTGGTTGTGTGGAACCTTGTCTGAGACAATGGTGTACCACCTGATGTTTATTCTGGGTGCCATGGATCAAGAATAAAAAACCTAAAAAGCATGACTTTTCAGTATACATTCCTAACACATCTATGGAGAACATTTAAAAATCCACCCGTAAAATAATTTATACAGCACATGTATAAAAAGAGATCCAATCTATCAACCATGGCGATCAAACAAAACATGTAAAAACATGATTTTCATCAAAACGTTTTAGAAGTTGAGACTCAACCACACAGGCTAGCTCCAAACCTTCAATAAAACATGTTTTTCTAAAAAACTGAACCTCTTTCCCCAAAGGAACCCAACCTTTCTTCCCAAAAGAAACACCAAACGCCCACACAAGTCCCCAATCGACTGAACCCAAGCCTCCAGTTGACTGAAAAACTCTCTGGAAAAAGGGAATCAAAACAGAAGCAATTTCAATCGACTGACCTCCCAGGTCCAGTCGACTGAACTCCCAACATGATGATCCAGTCGACTGATCCTGCCCAGAAAATTATTTTAAGCCACGATTTTGCCTCCAAACCTCAAATCAAACCTCGAAACGCTCATCAAACACCCTCGGACATCCACATGCCCAAGCCTTATACCAAAACCTCGAAAGAAAACTCTCAAAACACACCTCCATCCACCGAAAATGAAGAAAAATGGTGAAAAACAATTTTTAAACCAAAAACCAAATTCGAAACATAAAATCACTTTTCATACATTTTTAAATGGTGAAACGGCATATAATTACATAAAGCACCCTTAAACATCCATACAGTTTAGAATCCTACCTCGGTGAGTTGAAAACTCGACGTCTCGATCCACGTGCAAAATCGAGCATTGCCGAAAGAAAATTCTGTCTGGATGAACGCATAGACCATGATTTCAACGACAAGGATCAGCTGTTGGACCATCAAAAACTAAGTCTCGGGTCCCCGAAAAGTTAGAGAGAAGGCAGAGATAAAAAGGAAAAAACTTAAGGAGTAAGTTTTGAAAATATTTTTTTGAAAATATCTAACTCCAGATATTTATAGGCCTCCAAAATATCATTTTTTTTGAAAATCGAACTATAACTCGCAACAACCTCGGGAACCAACCCAGCATGGATATTTAAACTCAAGCATGCATCAAAACATATATAAACACGATTGAACACATCGAATATATATATAACTCAAAAAAAATGGAATATGGTCTCACAACTCTCCCCCTTAAGGAATTTTGCTCTCGAAATTTGCAACAAGGTCACAAGGTAAACAGGTCAGGGTATCTAGCACGCATCCCAGACTCAAGCTCCCATGTTGCTTCTTCAACCCTGTGATGAAGCCATAGGACCTTAACATAAGTAATTGTTCTCCCCGGCAACACCTGCTCCTTTGTATCCAGAATCTTCACCGGGCGCTCCTCATAAGTGACATCCTCATCAACCCGCAGCTCGGCCCAATCTAACACATGTGATGGATCAGGCTCGTACCTCTGAAGCATAGAAACATGGAATATGTTATGCACAGATGCTAACTAAAGTGGCAAAGCCAAATGATAAGCGACCTCTTCATCCCTGTCGAGGATCTCAAATGGTCTAATAAAGCGCAGTGATAGCTTCCCATTACGACCGAACCTCATCAAACCTCTACGTGGCGAGACCTTAAAAAACACATGATCTCCCACGGCAATCTCTAATGGTCGCCTCCTCTGATCTGCATAATTCTTCTGGTGGCTGTGCACTATAGCAAGGTGCTGGCGAATCACTGCAATCTTCTCCGTCGTCTCTCGTACCATGTCGGGTCCCAAGACTGTGGTTTCTTCCACATCTGTTCAACATACGGGCGATCTACATGATCTACCATACAAAGCCTCATACAGTGCCATCCCGATACTGGACTGATAGCTATTGTTGTATGCAAACTCTGCCAAAGGTAGGTGTTCCTCCCAAGAACCTCTGAAATCAAGGACACAAGCCCTCAGCATATCCTCCAGAATCTATATAGTCCTCTCTAACTGGTCATCCTTCTGGGGGTGAAAGGCAGTATCGAACGCCAAGTTCGTCCCCAAAGCCTCTTGTAGACTCTGCCAAAAGCGCAATGTGAAGCACGGGTTTCTGTCAAAAACAATAGACACTGGCACTCCATGCAACCGGACTATCTCTCTGACATACAACTGACTCAGTCTATCCACCGAATCCTTCACACGAATGGGGAGAAAGTGTGCAGATTTTGTCAACCTATCAACCACAACCCATAAGGCGTCGTGTCCCCTAGGCGATCGCAGAACTCCCGACACAAAGTCCATCGTAACATTCTCCCACTTCCACTATGATATCGACAACGGCTATAGCAATCCTGTCGGTCTCTGATGTTCCGCTTTCACCTTCTAAGAGGTGAGGCACCGAGGAACAAACTGGATCAAATCCCTCTTCATTCCCGTCCAACAGAATTGACGACGTAGGTCATGGTACATCTTCGTGCCTCCAGGATGCACTGCAAGGTGAGAATGATGACACTCACGTAAGACATCCGCACGGCATGACTCTGGAACAAACAACCTCCTGGCCAATCTTAGACTCTGGTCGGATCCCACAACCCATCTTGCTGCATCCTCTCCACTAGAAACACGATCTCGTATCCTCTAACAACTCCATCCATCGTCGTTAGCGCAAGTTCAGGTCCTTCTGCGAAAACAAGTATTTCAAGCTCTTGTGATCGGAGAAAACCTTAAAGTGCTCACCATAAAGATAATGATGCCATGTCTTCAAAGCGAAGACCACGGCTGCCAACTCTAAGTCATGTGTAGGATAGTTCTCCTCATACGTCTTCAACTGTCGAGAACCATAGGCTATAACCTTCCTTCCCTGCACCAACACACAGCCTAAACCGTCATATGATGCGTCACAGTACACAGTATACCCCAAGCCTCACTCTGGGATAATCAACACTGGCGCAGTAGTCAACCTCGTCTTCAGCTTCTGGAATGCCGACTCACAGGACTCACTCCAAACAAATACAACTCCCTTCCGCATCAGATGCGTCATTGGCATAGCAAGTCTCGCAAAATCCTTCACGAACCGCCGAAAGTAGTCGGCTAAACCCAAAAAATTACGGATCTTAAAGACACTCTTCGGTCGCTCCCAATCGGTCACTGCATCAGTCTTTGACGCATCCGCTGCTACTCTGTCTGTCGACACTACGTGTCCAAGAAACCTCACCTTAGACATCCAGAACTCACATACAAGCGATGCTCTCTTAGAAGTTGTCGAACGATACACAGATGATCCTTGTGTGCCTCTCTAGTGGGTGAATATATCAGAATATCATCCACAAATACTACCACAAAACTGTCCAGATATGGATGGAAAATTAGATTCATCAAACCCATAAATGTAGCTGGTGCGTTCGTCAGACCGAATGGCATAACTAAAAACTCGTAGTGACCATAGCGAGTCCGGAAAGCATTCTTCGCTATGTCCTCTTAGCTGATCAAACAAGTCGTCTATCCTCGGCAATGGATACTTGTTCTTTACTATCACCTGATTCAGCTTCTGGTAATCGATACACAAACGCAAAGATCCATCATTCTTCTTAGCAAAAAGAACAGGAGCTCCCCACGGCGAAGTACTCGGGCGTATAAACTCCTTATCAAGTAATTCCTGTAGCTGTACCTTGAGTTCACACAACTCAACGGGTGCAAAGTGATAAGACGGCATAGATATAGGAGTAGCTCTTGGATTCAAATCAATTGAGAACTCTACCTCAAGGCTCGGTGGTAACTCAAACAAATCATCAAGAAAAACATCAGGATAGTCGTACACCACCAGAGGTAACTCTCCTCGAATCCCAACCTTCTCATCCAACTTGAGAGCTGCAAAAAGGAAACCCAAGTTGCCATGGTTTCGCACAGCACTGGGTAAAGACATCAAACCCTCATCCCGATCACCCACAAAACAAAAGCAGTCTCCCGCTGGTGTACAAATCGTTACCCTCCGTCGATCGCAATCGATAAAGGCACGATAGGTGGTCAGCCAATCCTTCCCTAGGATGACATCAAACGTGGTCATGTCTAGAATGATAAAGTCAAACTTTAAACAATGACCGACGAACTCTAACACACTGGATTTACAAACAAGACTCAACGTCACTCTCCCACTGACTGGGGTCTCCACACTAAAGGCACTACCCAACAAGTCGATTTTTAACCCCAATGCAGGTGCAAAATCAGAAGATATAAACGAATGCGATGCCCCCGTGTCGATAAGAACATTGGCCCATGATCTAAAGACTAGAAGAGTACCTGTGATCATGGAGGTGGTAGCAGCAGCATCAGGCACGACCGGCGCTCTGGATGAATTAGGATCTACAAGAACATATGCTCTGGTCTATCTAGTATGGCCTTGGACTGTAGACTGTCGGCCTAACTGTACCGAAGCTCCTCCCTCTACAAAGCGGGACGTCTGAGCTCTAGGCTGTGAATACATTTGTCTCCCATGGCCTAATGGAACAGTTGGTGCTCCTGCTGTGCTCTGAATGCTCCTTTCTCGAGGACAGTTCCTTAGGATGTACCCAGATTGCCCACACTCAAAACAGACCGGTGGCCCTCTCCCTGGTGCCTGCGACTGTGACTGAGTCTGAACAGGTGCTGGACTCCGACACTCTGCCGCACGATGCCTGGCCGTTGGCATCTATGACAGACAAGCTCCCACTGATCTGACCTTCCCGTTGAGACTACGTGATGCGTGGATGTCAAAGATTGTGGCTGATACGATCCCACCGGATAAGAACTCGAACCAGATGTCCGCAAACGCTTGTCCCTACGTCCCCGGGACTGTGCACGTCCCCCGTCTTGCTGACTCCTACTATCCTTGTGTCTGCGCGTCTCATTCTGAGTGTCTTCCACCTTCATGGCGGTCTCCACTATCTCTGTAAAGACCTGCATCCTGAATGCTGCCACTTTGTCTCTGATAGCGGGCCTCAAACCCCTCTCGAATTGCTTCGCACGGAGCTCATCAGTGAGCACAATCTTCTGTGTAAACTGGGACAGACTAGTGAACTCAACCTCATACTCCACAACTGTCATTGTCCCCTGATTCAAAAAAAAAAAGTCCTCTCTGTAGCGATCCCTCAAAGTTGTAGGAAAGTATTTCTCCATAAATACCTTCGTGAATACCTCCCAAGTGCCCCCAACCGTAGTCTTGGTGAACTTCCACCACATGTGAGCACTCCCTCTCAGCTGGAAGGTAGCAAATGTAACCCTCAAATCATCTTCCTCTATTTAAAGCGTGTCTAAGATCCTGGTAATCAGCTCCAGCCACTTAGTAGCTACCGTGGGGTTGGGATCCCCAGGAAAGGTAGGAGGGTCTAGATGGTAAAACTCATGCATTGCGACCGTTGCCCTCAGCTCAGGTACACTCTCCCTTCCCCTAGAGGCCTCAGCCAGTTGCCAGATGGAGCCAACCATCTCACGCAACAGATCTCTGTCAACAGGTCCTTGGGGTGCATCAGCATCCCCAATATCTGGGACTGGAACATCCCTTCAGCCAGAACCACGGCCACGACCACGACCTCGTCCTCCCCACATGGACATAACTCTATACGAAAGCAACATAATAGGATAAGCATCTATACAACATGTTATTGCTAACGTAAAAGATATAATACACATAAGCATGCTAACACAACCACTTAGATCATGTCATCATTTCTCACATACCGAGGAGAACCGACAAGAAAGACTCGTCCATCTGGATAACCCACTTAGATTCCTTGCTAGAAATCACGTCTGTGAAACGTGTCTCTAACATGGCTTCCAAGTTTGTTAACCCAAATATCCAAAAGCAAGACTAATCAATCGTAAGGTCCAACCTCCATACCCACGTATACACCACAAGCTATCATGCTGAACAGGATACCATGCTTATGTAAGAAAACTCTTAAACGTATGCAATCAAGCACATGCAAATTCTCACAAGGTTATGTACCCTCTTTTCCATGGCTCATAGGTATTCGAACCCCGAGCTCTGATACCAAGTTGTCACACCCCAAACACCAGGGTCATGCGAAAGCCCTATAAAAAAAATTGTTTATGAAAATAAGATTTTGCAGTTGAAATCAAAACATACAATATTTGGATAAAAGATCCCCAATATCTGCTCTCATAAACAGTAAACATGCAGTCTCATACATGAATAAGTATATCGCCTCAAGGCGTATGAAACTCGTCTTCTGGAACAAGTATCACATGTAAAAGTACATGTCTCAAAACAGGAAACTACTGCGAATCCTCCATCAGCTCAAGCATCTAGGTCAACTCCACGTGATCATCTAAAATTGATTTTCAACAAAATTCCACACCGTGAGCCGAAGCCCAATAGGAAAAGACAGTAAAGCTGTAACACAGGCTATGTAATTATAAGCATACAAACTCAATCATAGGAGCCAAAAAGGTTTTTTTCCAAAATCATAAGTTTTCATCCTTTAAACTATGCATATCATCCTAATAGATATCATGCCACAGTTAAGAAAAAGCTGTAATAAAACAGTAAGCTCCACTTAGGCCACTCAGCCGAGGAGAAAGATGTAAAATGAGATCCTATGTACTGACTCTGTCACACATAAAAATGTAACAACTATAGACTCCTGCCCATTATCCTAGTCCTGAACCACTTAAGCCCTGCTAGGTAATAATAAGTTCTATACGAAGTTACAACAATAAAGCCACTCACGGGGAAACCTGCTTCTTTACGGATTACCACGACCGATGGACGAAGCATAACCAAACCATGTTTACGGGGATTAACCCGAGGGACCGTAGTGAACCCACTTTGCACACGTTTTTGGACTTCCACCAAGGAGCAATAGAAGCCCAACTCAAATCACGCACTGTTACGGTACATCTATGGAGAACATTTAAAAATCCACCCGTAAAATAATTTATACAACACATGTATAAAAATAGATCCAATCCATCAACCATGGAGATCAAACAAAACATGTAAAAACATGAATTTCATCAAAACCTTTTAGAAGTTGGGACTCCACCTCACAGGGTAGCTCCAAACCTTCAATAAAACACGTTTTTCTAAAAAACAGAACCTCTTTCCCTAAAGCAACCCAACCTTTCTTCCCAAAAGAATCACCAAACGCCCACACAGGACCCCAGTCGACTGGACCCAAGCCTCCAGTCGACTGAAAACTCTCTGGAAAAAGGGTATAAAAAAAGAAGCAATTTCAGTCGACTGACCTCCCAGGTCCAGTCAACAAAACTCCCAAGATGATGATCCAGTCAACTAAACTTATGATCCAGTCGAATAATCTTGCCCAGAAAATGTTTTTAAGCCACGGTTTTGCCTCCAAACCTCAAATCAAACCTCCAAATGCTTATCAAACACCCTCTGACATCTACATGCCCAAGCCTTACACCAAAACCTCGAAAGAAAACTCTTAAAGCACACATCCATCCACCGAAAACGAAGAAAAATGGTGAAAATGGTTTTTAAACAAAAAACCAGATTCGAAACATAAAATCACTTTTTATGCGTTTTTAAACGGTAAAACGACATATAATTACATAAAGCACCCTTAAACATCTATATAGTCTAGAATCCTACCTCGATGAGTTAAAAACTCAATGTCTCGATCCACGTGTAAAATTGAGCTTCGTTATAATAAAATTCTGTCCAGATGAATGCGTAGACCACAATGCCAACAACAAGGATTGGCTGTTAGACCGTCAAAAATCAAACCCTAGGTCCCCAAAAAGTTAGAGAGAAGGCAGAGAGAAAAAGGAGAAAACTTTGGGAGTAAGTTTTGAAAATATCTTTTTAAAAATATCTAACTCTAGATATTTATAGACCTCCAAAATATCTTCTTTTTTTTTCAGATTCGAACCGTAACTCCCAATAACCCCGGGAACCAACCCAGCATGGATATTTAAACTCAAACATGCATCAAAACATTTATAAACACGATTGAACAAGTTGAACATATATATATATATATATATATATAAAACTCATAGAGAAACTGAACAGGGTCTCACATTCTGCGTAAGACGCGTCATGAGGGTGACAAATCTAAAAAAGTCCTTCACGAATCGCTGGTAGTAGCCTGCCAAACCTAGAAAACTGCAGATCTCAAAGACATTCTTCGGCCGTTTCCAATCCATCACTGCATCAGTCTTTGAAGAATCCACTGATACTCCATCTTTCGACACTACGTGTCCAAGAAATCTTACCTCGGACATCCAAAACTCACACTTCTCAAACTTCGCATACAGACGATGCTCTCTCAAAAGCTCTAAGACAATACGTAGGTGCTCTTCTTGCATCTCCCTCATGGGTAAATAGATAAGAATATCATCCCCGAACACAACCACAAAGCTATCCAGATACGGATAAAAGATATGGTTCATCAAACCCATAAACGTCGCAGGAGCGTTCGTCAAATTGAACGGCATGATTAAAAACTCATAGTGACCATAATGAGTCCAAAAGGTGGTATTCGCTATGTCCCCGTCCTTAATCCTTAGTTGATGGTACCCTAACCTCAAATCAATATTCGAGAAGCTACTCGACCCCTTCAACTAATCATACAAGTCATTGATCCTCGGCATAGGATACCTGTACTTCATCGTTACCTCATTCAGCTTTCGATAGTCTATACACAACCTCAAAGACCCATCATTTTTCTTAGCAAAGAGAGCTGGAGCTCCCCCTGACGATGTACTCGAATGTACAAACCCCTTATTAAGCAACTCCTGTAGCTATATCTTGAGTTCTCACAACTCAGCCGGTGTAAAGCGATCAGATGGCATAGAAATATGAATAGCTCTTGGAAACAGATCAATGGAAAATTCCACCTTACGACTTGGCAAAAACACGAACAGATAGTCTAGAAAGACATCTGGGTAATCAAAAATCACTGGGGGAAACTCGCTTTAAACCCCAGCCATCTCATCCAATATGGGAGCAAAAAAGAGGAAACCCATATTTCCTCTATTCCGAGCAACACCGGGCATAGACACTAAACCCTCATCCCGATCGCCTACGAAACAAAAATAATCACCCTCAGGTGTACAAATCGATACCCTCCGTTGATCGTAATCTATAAAGGCACGATAGGTGGTCAGCCAGTCCATCCCTAGGATGACATCAAACGTGGTCATGTCTAGAATGATGAAATCAAACTCTAAACAATGACAAGTGACCCCCAACTCGTAGGATCTACAAACTCGACTCAACACCACATTTCCACTGACCGGGGTCTCTATGCTCAACGCACTACCCAACGAGTCTATCTCAAACCCCAATGCAGATGTAAAAGCAAAGGAAATAAAGGAATGCGATGCTCTCGTGTTGATAAGAACATTGGCCCATGATCTATATACTAAGAGAGTACCTCTAATCATAGATGGAGTAGCTGCAACATCGGGCACGACCGGTGCTTTGGAAGCACATGAATCAACAAGAACATATGCTCTGCTCTGCGGTGCTCTGGCCTGTCCATTATAACCTTGGGCCGTCGACTACCTCACAGACTATACCGAGGCACCCCCTTTTGTAAACCTAGACGTTTGAGCCCTAGGTTACTGAGGAGTCTATCGTCCTTGTGCGGGAAGAACAACTGGCGCTCCTGTCGTACTCTGTACACTCTCTCCTAGGGGACAGTACTGACGAATGCACCCAGATTAACCGCACCTAAAATGTATAGGTGGCTTTCTCCCTTGCGACTGAATAGGCATTGAACTCTAAACCTGGCCCCTCAACTGGCACTACGTACCACGATGCCCTAGCTATCTGCATCGATAACAAGTGAACTCTCTCTGCTCCAGCCTTCCTATTGAGGCCACTGAATGTGAAGGTGTATAAAACTGCGGCTGATACAATCCCACAGGATGAAAACTCGGACCAGACGACCTTCTGCGCTTATTTTGCACCCCCGAAACTGTGCACCTCTCTCATCCTGTTGGCTCCTACTCTCTCTAATCCTGCGATGCTTTGCCATTGCATTCTCTACTCGGATAGCGACTTCCACAATCTCAGTGTAAACTTAAAAACCTAGCATTGTAATTCTATCTTTGATTGAAGGTTGAAGACCCCTCTCGAACCTTTTTGTCCGCAACTCCTCCGTTGACATCATCTCAGATGCAAACCGCGACAAATTTGTGAACTTGGCCTCATACTGGACCACGGTATGGTTCCCTTGAACAAAGGAGAGAAACTCCTCCCGGTATGTATTACTTAAAGAACCTGAGAAGTACTTTTCCAAAAAGGGCCGAGTAAAATTGGTCCATGTATCATCCACCGTGGTTTTAGAAAACTTCCACCACTCCCTCGCATCCTCTCGAAGTTGGAACACCGCCAACTTAACATGAAAAACATCCTCCCCATTCTCCAAGGTATCTAAGATCGTCGTGGTTACTTCCAACCACTCGGTAGCAACTTTAGGGTCTGACTCCCCATAAAAGGTTGGACGATCAAGATGTCAAAACTCGCGCATTGCAACCGTCACCCTTGGTACGGGTACGCTCTCCCATCCCCTAACTGTTGGAGGCAAAAAAGCTAAGATCATTTTTTTTTACAAATAATTTTTGGTAAAAAATTAACTGGACGGGCAAATGCCAAAATGGGCTTCAGATAAAACTTTTGACGACTAACGATCAAAATAAAACCCGTGCAACCAAAGTTAATTTAGAAGAATACCTTTTGTCGATCGATTCTTCAACTACGATTTGATTCCGAGTTGAAACTCCTGTTAGATCTTCTACTGTATTCCCTTACGTGATCCTCGAACGTAGTGTGGGCTACGGACTATCGAGAACTCGTACCGGTAGAACCTAGATATATTTACTCTTGAAAGACAAGTTATGTTCGATAAACTGGTTCAGCCTACCCGCATATATATAGGGCTATAATAGGGGCCTAGGGAGTAATTATGAGTAAAACTTCTAGTAGAACACAAACACCTATTAGCGGTTTATGTAATTATGGAAAATTAGCAGCGGTTTCTATAACTTCCATAAAATACTAAATTCTAATTCACACAATTAAAGAACTATAATTGCACTTTGAACCATAATCTCAAGTCCATCTAGCATTGAGCTCCTATTATTAAATGCTTAACATTTCTCTCCACATTAAGATTCTCGATACCCGCCAATTAAATGTAATTACTGATAATTTATTTTAATTGACATCTTGATATTCCTTATGTTCTTTCGCTTAACTTATTTGACCGCCGAATAATTAAATTCACCTATAGGGTTTGGGCCGGCCAAAACTTATAAGCTTCCTTAAGGGGGTATCGTCAATCCCGATCTTTCAAGACGTGGATTCCGTTAATAATTAATATTCGCCATATAAATAATACCGCTATACAATTCACTGGGAATATAGACCCATATAAGACGCACCCTCTAATGAATCAAAATAACAAATATTAAAAATACGCAAATCAATAATTATTTCAAGATTATGAGGATAAGCACTATTCATAATGACCTTGGAGTGTGAATTAATTTATATAGTCAGTATAAAATTAATTATTCCAAATGTCCCGTTCAATACACACAAAGTGTACTAGCACAGAGAGTCGAAAAAATAGATGACGCTATTATCTGTTCTCTGTAACCAAGAGAGTCCTACTAAAATTCTGTGCTACAGTCGTACCGATGGTATGTTCATTTTCATCTAAATTTTAAACATAAAACTTATATTCTGTAAGAACCTAAAACCTGATTGTGTATGTGCAAATCGTACTCTACACACCAGATTAAATACTATACAAAATATCGGACATCCATGCATAACATTAAAGAAATAATACACAAGCATTGCTCATAAAGATTCTCATAAAATAAAAAATTAATCTTATTAAAAAATAAAATTAAATACTAAAAACATGATTTTTAGTATACCAACCCTAACAATCTCCCACTTATACTCAAAACCATGTTGTCATACATCTGACTCTCATGCCCTTTACATGATTATTAAAAGTCTTAGCCAGTAAACTCTTTGTAAAGGATCTGTAAGGTTGTCTCCTAATGCAAGCTCTATGTCTGACTGAAAATCTGAGTATGTGTTTCCCAAAAGTACAAGACTATCTGCCTGATAAACAAACATATAATCCTTAGTCCTTTTCAAGTACTTGATTATATTCTTTACCATAGTCCAATGCTCCTGCCCTGGGTTAGACTAATATCTGCTAACCATGCCAATGGCAAAGCAGATGTCGGGTTTAGTGCAAATCATAGCATACATGAGGCTTCCTACTGTCGAAGCATAAGGAATCGATTTTATCTTCTCTATCTCATCAGGTGTCTTAGGACACTGATCCTTAGATAGAGTGATTCCATGCTTGAAAGGGAAAAACCCTTTCTTAGAATCCTGCATGCTAAAACGAGTTAGGATATCATCGATATACTTTGCTTGTGATAAGTCCAACATATTTTGTTTCCATCTTGTATAAGCTTGATCCTAAAGATGTAACTGGCTTCTCCCAAGTCCTTCATATCTAGCTGCCTAGATAACCATACTTTAACTGTAGATAATGCCCGGACATCGTTTTCGATGAGCAAGATATCATCTACATAAAGTATTAGGAAGATCACCACGCTTCAGTCATGCTTCTTATACACACGGGACTCATCCAGACTTTGATCAAAATTATAAGACCTTGATGCCTGCTTAAGTCCATAAATGGATCTCTTAAGCTTACGCAACTTGTGGTCCTGACTCTTTATAATGAATTCGTTTGGTTGTATCATATAGATATACTCGTCAAGACTTTCGTTAAGGAAAGATGTCTTGACATCCATTTTTCAGGTTTGGTAATTGTAATGAGCGACAATCGATAAGAGAATCTGGATAGATTTAAGCATGGCTACTGGTGAAATGGTTTCATCAAAGTTGATTCCTTCTTTCTCAGTGAACCCTTTAACAACCAGCCTAACTTTGAAGATTTCAACCTTTCCATCTTCTCCTCTCTTCTTTCTATAGATCCACTTGCATCCAATGAGTTTTATTCCTTCGGGTGGTTCTACAAGTTCCCGACCTGATTGGAATACATAGATTCTATCTTTAAATTCATAGCCCTTTACCAAATATCTACATCTTTGTCTTGTAGTGTTTCATTGTAGTGACAGGGCTCGGTATCCAGTTCTATCAAGATCTTGCCAAACGACTCTCCCAAGAATATATACCGACCAGGTTGATGAACAACCCGTCCACTATGATGAGGCACTACCTGTGTCTGTGTATTAGTAGTAACAGGCTATGCAGAATCTGAACCCTGTGTATCAGCACTATATTCTTGATTTGCACCTGTCCCGATAATCCTCCCACTACAACGAGGTATTGGAATATAAGTGACTTGTGGTTCCTCTTCCGTTCTACTGGTATTTTCTCTTAGTTCGCTGTGAATAATTTTACTATTGGGCCTGTGATCCATAATAAAATTCTCTTCCAAGAATCGGGCATTGGGGCTAATAATGACCTTCTGATCCTTAGGATTATAAAATAGACCACTCTTTGTTCCCTTGGCATACCCCACAAAGAAACAGACTTTTGTCATCGGTTCCAACTTACCCGTGTTTCCTTTCAGTACATGTGTTGGACACCCCTAAATTTGAATGTGTTTCAAACTAAGCTTACGCCCGGTCCATAATTTTGTGAGAGTAGATGGTACTAATTTAGAAGGTACCAAGTTCATAATATAAGCCGTTGTCTCTAAAGTGAGTCCCCAAAACGAATCGGGTAAACCTGAATAACTCATCATGGGCCTTACCATCTCCATAAGAGTCATATTCCTTCTTTCTGCTACACCATTCTGCTGCGGAGTGCCAAGTGCAGTCAACTGGGATGTATTCTCCTCTGATGACAAGTAGTCCTTAAACTCTCCAAATAGGTATTCCACACCACGGTCGGATCGTAGTGATTTGATGCTTTTACCTAGACACTTCTCTATCACCACCTTGAATTCTTTAAATTTCTCAAAGCATTCAGACTTGCGGTGCTTCAGGTAAATGTATCATCAATGAAACTAACAAAGTACTCAAAGTCACCTCTAACCCAGATTGTCATAGGACCACACACATCAGAATAAATCAGGTCCAGCGGTTCTTTAGCTCTATAGCCTTTGGCCGAAAAGGACCTCTTGGTCATCTTACCCTCTAAGCAAGATTCACATATTGAAAGTGGCTCCACTTCCAATGAACTAAAAGGTTTATCTTCTTCCACTCTGTTTATCCTTTTAGATTAGTATGACCCAAGCGTAAGTGCCAAAGAAACGTTTGGTTAATTAAAGAAGAAAACTTTCTCTTCTATAGTAAAGTAGATGTGTTATTTATGTCAGTTAGTTGCAGTGTAGGAGAGATGGAAGATACAACATACAGATTGTCCACCAATGTACCAGAACAAATAAAATGTTTACTTTTCTTCACAACGACAGAGTCACCGTAATGAATAGAATATTTGTCCTTTATTAAACTCAAGACTGAAATTAAATTTCTTCTAATAGAAGGTACATAAAGATAATCTTTTAAATGTAGTATCTTATCTCTACTAAAATTGAGAGTGACATCTCCTACTGCAACTGCTGCCACCCTTTTATTATTGCCCACGTGCAGGTGGATTTTTTCATTACTGAGCTGCCTGATTTCCTGAAACTCCTGCAAAGAATTGCTGACATGATTAGTAGCTCCCGTACCTACACACTAGGTATTAGTAGATAATATCGCTAAACATGTTTCAATAACCAGTGAACAAAAATTACCTACTTTTTGCAATGCCCAAACTAGTTACAGTGATAGCACTGTCCTCTCGGCATCTTCACGCTAGCTTTTGGTCCGTTAACTGCTTTTAGACTTGTGTTTCCCTATGTTTTAACCTTTTCTTCTTCTTACCTTTCGGCTTAGAGGAAGAACCTTTCTCAGCCACGTACACAGAACCTGGCTTCCTAAGAACACCCTCGGCTGCTTGAAGTTCCTTAAGAAGTTCTGCCAGTGTGTAGCGGAGTTTATTCATAGAATAGTTCAGGAAGAACTGCTTAAAACTTTTAGGCAGTGACTGGAGTATGATATCGACCTGGGTTTCTATGTCAATTTTAGCTCCAAAGATCTTCAGTTCATTCAGAAGACTGATCATCTTTAGAACATGATCCCGAACTGGTGTACCTTTAGCCATATTTGCATTCGTTAGAGATCTCATAGCCACCTGCCTAGCGGCACGATTTTGATCCCTAAACATATTTTTGAGGTTCATAATCACGTCAATGACACTGGGTGTAACGACCCGTTACAGACCCTAGTTGTAACAACCTGGATGATAATGACCCGTGTAAAGACCCAGCCCAAACCCTAGTATTTGTGACAGATAGTCCACGAGGCCATAGAGTACGGAGAAGATTAAAAATCCTAACTCAACTCAAAAACCCTAACTCAACTCGAGAACCCTAAGTTTGGCCCGAAAATTCTAAAAAGATCTAAAACTCAGGCAATAAAACCTTAGCACTCAGAGAGTCTCCTAACATTCTAAATAAAGTAAATATCATAAAATTATAAATTAAAAATAAAAAATTCTCATAAATAGGGTAAAATGACCGTTTTGCCCCTAATACACCAAAAAGTCTTAAAAATCTAAATTTTGACATATGGATACCCTAAATCAAGGATTTAAGTACAATTAAGTGGTAAAAGACAAAATAACATAAAAAAAACCAAAAATTCCCCTTAGTGGCCGACCACCTTGGGAGATGTGCCAAAAAGTGACTTTTTTGCTTCTTTTTAGCTTTAAATAATGAGAAATATATTAAATGAAGCATTATGATGATTCCAAACTTGTTGAACAAGTAATAAATCTAATAATATAGTGTTATAAGTCAAAAAAAGCAAATAAATCGTTATTGAAGTTCATACACAACAAAATGAGTCAAAAAGCGCTATATTGTCAAAGTAACTTAATTTGACTTAAAAGACTACCTCTATTTAATCAATTGCTATGGAAACTATGATAATACATATAAATACTATATTTATCGTAATCATATTAATATAATAGGTTTCAATAGAAAAAAACACCAAAACGATACATCAAATTAACTTTTAATACATTTTCTTGCATAATAGGGGCACGAAAACTAAGGCAAATCCCTTGATTGATGGGGGATCAGTTTTTTCCCCCCAAACATATGCCTAGCTACTTTTAGCTTCACCAAATCTGAATTCTAACCATCAAAACTCACATCAATTCAAATCAAACTCAAATCACATTTAATGAAGTGAAGGAAAAGGAAGCTTCTTGTGTACTTTTTGTCTCCCCTTGTCCCGTAGCCTTTGCCTATTTAAACTAAGACCAAACACCTCTTCTCCCCTTCAAAATTTCGTTCATATAGAGAGAGAAAGAGTGGGTTGAGTGTTCTTGAGGGTTTGAGAGAAGAAAGAAGAAGAAGAAAAAGAATGAGGGATCCAAAAAGTAGGGTCTTTGGAGACCATGGTTTTAAAGCTAAGTTCTAATCCATCCTCCACCATCTTTTGATCTTCCAAACATATAAGTAAAACTTCTAAACCTTGTATCTAATACCCCTCAAAACATCCCCCAACACACCCCCTTAAGCCTCTCAAAAATCAAGAACTGAAATCAAATCGAAAAGGCATTGTAGTTGGAAACTTATGGACTGTTTTGATTATGAATGATATGAGATGTTGTTGTACGTTGTTATCTTTGAGTTTGATGATCTATATGTGTGCTGGAGTCTTGATATTTAAGTTTGAAACACAAGCATGCAAAGAAATAGAACAAAAACTTGACATGACATAAGTAGAAGACATAAACCCTAAGAGGCTTGATTTTTAAGGACTTTGATGTTTCTGCCCTGAGATTTGAAATACCATAACTCAATGTAAAAAATTTATCTATGCATGATTTTTATTTCCAGAGTTATATTTTTGTGTCATCTTTCATCCACAGTTGGTTTCAACTCATTTTCATAACCAGAACTCAAGATATTGTAATTTTATCAAAGTGTGTCATTTTCTGATCAGTCAACAGTACTGATTTGAGAACCCTAGTTTAGAGTGTGATTCGAACTTTTCTCAAAACATAAAAGTTGTAGAAACAATGTATATGAACTAAAATATTGAGGTTTGATAGGTCAAAACCCATTTCAAAGTCTCTGTTGAGTTTCAGTCCTCGAGGAACATTCTGTCACGTATTGTTATATGGCCCAAAATTTCTATTTTTATTGATCTATTACAAAATTGGTATAGTTGAACTTTGTAGATAACATATTGATGTATTGTCTGACCAAAAATCAGACCTTATATCATCGGGATGGTACTACAAAATCGTTTTAAACTCTCTGTCCAAAATCGGCTCTGCTGAGTTTTGGCGGCTGACAGAACCTACTTTTTAAATTGGTCAAAAAGTCTAATTTGTTTCAAACAACTACCCTTATCTCTAAACATGAAACTTGTAGAGAACTTTTTAAAGTAGAACATACTAAAAAATGGCTCATTTAGACTTCATTTGATACCCCAAAACCGAGAACAATAGAAGCTAGTTTTTGGTAAAAATCTGGAGTAAATGCTGAACTATTTTTGCTTAGAATGAATTGTTCATCCAAATTTCTTAGGATTTGACCTTGGTGTTAAACATGAGAATTGTATGATATATTTTTATTTAAATGGTGTTTAAAAATCATAACTTAATTCCAAGTCTAGATGCCCCAAAACTTTGTTACCCCTATTAATTTAATACTTGGTTTTGGCCCTAAAAATTGTTAAGTGTGATTTGAGCACCCTTTGCCATGAGACCCGAGTTTCTGTATGATGACTTATTTGAATTAGTTGACTAGTGTTTCAAGTGAATGTATGATGATCTAGAACCCCTGCTAATATATTGAATCGTATATTGAGAATTGTAGTTCATGCTTCACATACTTGTACTTTATGCTTTGTGCATTGTACCATGAATATTGCCATGATAAATTAATGCCATGCTGTAAATTGTTACACTGAGATCAATGGTACACATTATGAGCATTGTCATTTTCATCTTGATATGTTAGAGTCTATCTGTGCAAACCGTTGTTGGGGTCGACTGTGTTGAGATCATTCTTCTTGGTTCTAAGTCTAGGGCGTCTCTGGTTGCCATTTTTGAAAATGATTTTGGTTTATACACCCTGGGTGCATCCCTGGTGTCGGAAATAATTTTGATTTGTACACCCTGGGTGCGTCCCTGGTGTTACATAAATGGTTTACGAATATTGTAGGGCACCAAGGGTTCGTCGCTAGCATTCTGATTTTAAAAGTTTGGATTTTGGGTAAGTCGGAGAGAGCCTAATTTGGCTGGCTTAACCCCATTACGGTGGTAATTCGGAGAGAGCCCAATTACGGTTGTCCTAAATCCCTCATTCTGGTACTTTGTATAATGTGAACGTTTTTTGAATTTTCTTAGACTTTAGGTTGATGCCAAATGAGCATCCTTGTGCTTAAGGTGGGATTGTGGTGTATGATTATTTTGGATAGCCTAGAATAAGGGTGGAATAAGGGTGGGATTGTGGTGTACCTTGTTGGCTGCCCCCACGCCGTTGCCATTGAGTAAAACAGCTGTGGCATGACGCCCGACAATGTGGTTACTATTCGCAACGAGGCAATGATAGGTTTGGTGATTAAGTCCCATTAAGTCTAATCTAGTGATTCCCAATGTGGAATTCCTGTTCTTTTCTGGGTGCATTTTGGGTTGGGCATCTGCATATCATATACGCATGTTATTTGGCTTATCTACTATCTTGTCATAAATTTGTCTGTCTCCTTGAATATAAACTGTACTGGGTGTTATATGGTATGTGTTGCGGTGAATTTTGTGCTGTGAGCTTAGTTAGAAGGTTAGAGTGTTTTGCTTCTGGGCCTTGGCTCATGGCATTCATGCCATAGGTGATGAGGAATTCTTGGAGGAAGTCATCTCAGAGGGAGAAGAAGAGTTTGAAGAACATGGAGAGTCCCAAGAGCACATGAATCTAGTTGATGCATTCTGAGGAGTTGAAGCTTCTGCTTTCGTTTTTGTATTCTAATTTCTCGTGTTTAGTGTAATTGTTGAAAATTCTTGATGGAATTGTAATACTTATGTACTTTTAAAAGGTTTAAAATTTACTTATGTTGTAATAACTAACGTATGTAAATATGAATGAATGGCTAGAATATCCCTTTATTTATATTTATGTATGTCCCGACGTGCCCGAAGGACGGGGCGTCGCAGTTGGTATCAGAGTATAAGTTTAGTGAACCTTCAGGTCTTGAGTTATGGGAAACCATGCATTTTGTCGCATTAGAGCTCTGTAGGATGCGTTGTATTAATAATAATTATCATCTATACATTATACGAACTAAAATCTTCTATGCTTGAGTCTTATAGTAAGTCGTGCTAGGACTTTACCGGGATCGAAAGCAGCAAGGAATCTATATGAGAAGGACGAGTATGACCATCAAGATCGAAGATCGGAGATTCATGCAACGGGTTATCTTATTTTAAGGAGGGGGTGGGGGGGTAGACAAGAGTGCGCACTAGAAGAAGTTTTAGATATCACCTCGAGAGACACCGTTAAAACCCCGCGACTTCATCCATATAAGTCCTTTTCTCATTTACCCCAAGCCTTGGTGTCAACTTTTTGAAATTCTTTTGTATGTCCTTCCTTCTTATATCATTAGTCCTCAACAGTATCATCAAGTGTTGTTCGTCGGTAACTCTTATGCACCCAAGTCTTGTTGATAATTCTATTTGAAATTCAATCCTAAAAAATGCTCTTATCCTCAAGTTTTCATGCCTCAATAATGATCGATATTCGCATTTGATTCTCCTCCGATTCAAGTCATCGTCCTTGAACTAACTCTTCTCTTGTAAAACTCGATATCAATGCTTTGTTAAATACCCATTCCAAACATTCGACATTGATAAAATCTTTTGCCATCGTTCATTTCTCTCGACTATGAAACCACCTATCGCCTGAAGGTACCATCGGGATTCAAAGAGCTATTAGGGGATATGATGGATGCAAAATGGATGCAGACATAGAAACCAAGGGATAAGAGAGGAATCATCAACCCACGCAACCTGACAATCGACTTTAACAATCCATAAACGTACCAGGAGATACCAGTTACCATAATCAACAGGACTCGCATGGGACCGGAGGGCTTTTGGCACGTGGAAGTGCAGTGGCGCTGCTGTGGTATCTATGAGGCAACGTGGGAGCGTGACTCGGTTATTCACTGCTTCTATCCGCATCAGTTCGTCTGGGCTTTAGTGCATTGGGCATTGTATTTTTTCCTTTGTTAGATGTTGTACGCGCGTTTTATGAAATTTTGAAACCCTTGCACCGATTATGTGATTAGAATGAAATGCAAATGTTTGTTGTTAAATTCTTAATAAGCTATCTCATAATCCCAAATTAAGTTCCACAAGATCCTAAATCATGAAAACAATAAAGAATTAAAACAACCCCCAAATCTCAACACTCTTTTATCCTAGAATGGCTGATAGACAACAGAACCATCGACAAGCTAACGAACCCCTAGATGGTGAAACACCTGAGCTAGCCTGAGTTTTACGAAAGCCACCGTTAGAACCCCACAACTCTATCCCTGTGAGTTCCCTTCTCAAGCCTTTATGGCAACTCTCGTACTCGATTGATGCCCTTCGCATGTCCTCCTTCCAACTAATACCAGTTTTGAACATTCGACATTGGCAAAGTCTTTTACCCTCATACAATTCTTTCGATCTTGATACCCCACACCTTCGTGCAATGATTACGTGAAATTTTTGTTTACTCTCGAAATTCCAACATGGGAAGTCGACTTGGATGCTTGAATTGAGGTACGTTAGGCCGACGTAACTTCAGGGCAAAGTATCTAGTTAGGCTGCCCCTTTTGATATCTCCTTTATCATAATCTGATTGTACTAGATTAGTTCCAGGGACACTTGTTTAAAGTATGGTTCATTGTCCTTTTCTTGTTTCTCCTGCATTTGAACCCCAAATGACCCCCAATTTGTGTCAACAGTAGTTGCCTTAACCATGACCAGTTGACCTCATCCAACCTATCTTTGAACCACACGGATTTCGCCCTAAGATGTTCTAACCCCGCACATACTTTTGATTGTCGACCTTCAAAACTTTGGCCCATAAACCTATGAGTAACAACGATTGTCAGGATATTATGTCATTAGGCCTTAGCGCTTTCATGGGAAACTGAGACGATGTATGAAAATCTCTTAACACCGCTTCAAGCGTGAAGCAAATTTCTTCATGATGTCACGGCTTAGAATATCTATCAACGTCCTCATTTAATAAAGTTTTGAAGATCGAGGCTCCCATTTGCAAGAATGGTTAAGTAAGGGCTTATTCAACTAACTATATCTTTTCTAAGGTCCCGACAAATAAGAACTTGGCCGTCAGGAATCCAAAGTTAGAAACGATAACTTCACGACACCACCATATAGTACAATTCAACCTTCTCCAGACTAGTTTATAGCTGACCCACCCACCCGATAAACTAAGAAGTAAAGATTCATACCGGTAATAAGGAAATAAAAAATGAGAAATAGCCTCAAACTCACATTAACTTTAGTACGCTAGCAAAAGAAGTACGTTCATATACGTCGATGTTCACACCGACCTTCCCACTGAAGTGTTAGAGTCCGGATTATTGCCATCACTATCAAAGAACAAAGAATCTTGATCACAACAATGAACGTGTGGAGCCTGATGAAGAATTAATCACTAAGTCACAATGGATCACATGACTAGGTAATTACCACAACCATATGTTATATCATGTTCGCTTTACCCTAGAATGACCAACCGCTTGAGAAAATGGTCTAGTTATTGGAGGAGATATCTAGTTATTGAAGAAGATATTCAAACCCAACGTTCAAGCACATCAAGAATAAACGGTAGAAGCCAAGAGGAACGGAGCAACCTTGGAAAGACTAGAGAAAAAATGAAAGCATATGATTACAGACTTTGTCATCAGAATTATCAAGATCACCTCAAAGACCGATAACTCTTTAGTTAACCAAATCAAGGAGTTGGGTGCCATGGAGTTTGTGAAAACAACGAGTCCCATTGATGCTGAAGATTGTTTGAAGGGTGGAGTGCGCATTTTACACAAACCAAGTTGTTCACATGGTAGGTTCTGAAAGTATCAGTTTATATTCGCTTGGTGTCTAGACTGTGTAGTTCTTATGGAGTGGTATTCGGCTATCACTATGGTATCGATGTGAGTTGCAAGAAAGTTTCTTTTGAAAACCTTTTGTGATGTGATCCATTAGGGCAAGCTTGTTTAGATTGGTGAGTAGGTGTTGCTGGTATAGAGAAAAAATTTTCTTATTGGAGCATGTAAACTCGATGCATGAGAAGTTGGAGGTGATATAATTTTATTATTTTTGGTGGAGTTGTGTAGCAGCTTAATGTGAGTACGTGACAAGAATAAGTGTTTGGATGAGGAGAGTGGAAGCGTAAGTGAAATTATACAAATTTATAGGCATGGTTTTTATATTTGGCCTTGAGTTAATCGAGTATCTTGGTAAAATGTGGGTAAGATGAAATAATTAAAGTGCGAAAATAATTCTTGGTTCGATTGTGTGGCAGAAAGTGTGTGAAGAGACTAAGTGATGATGATAAGAGACCTTACAGTCAGGAGTTAATACTGTTCAGTTAAACGATTGTAGGGTAGATGGTACATACGTGAAGAAAATATGTGACGAGGTTGTGATTGGTTTCATATGGGTAAGCATATACCTGGGGAGTGTTTAGTCTATGTGGTATGTTTAGCCTTAGTGACTCATTAGGTTCAAGTGGTAGTATTAATCTTGATGGTCGTAAGGCTAGAGTAGTCTAACACAAAGTGGCAATGTGATTTCGAGTTAATAGTCGTTAATCAATCGGGAAGTAGTCTTCGATGTAAGTTTAAATATGGTAATGAGTTGGTTTTCAGTAGAGTGATAGTCTTTCCAGACTGAAGTGGAGAATGTTTGAAATCAGTTTTGGTGGTGGGCTAGTTTAGAGACGTATGATTGCTTGTGAAAGTCGTACTCGATGAAATTGTGTTTTGGAGCCAACGTGTTCTCAATGATAGACTGAGGTCATGATACTACAAATTGAAAGTGTGGGAGTCAGATATAACCAAGACTGCCTTTAGGACTAGTTAGAGTACTATGAAATTGTGGTGATGACTTTCGGGTTAATAAATATTCCTGTTGTGTTTATAGACCTAATGGATCGGGTGTTTAGAAGCTTTTTAAACCAATTTGTAATTATGTTGATAAATGATATTCGGTTATATTCTCGGAGTGAAGAGGAACAGAGGAAACATTTGAAGATTCTTTGTAGATCCTAAGAAAGCACAAGTTGTATGTAAAACCTGGAAAGTGTTGAGTATTAGTTCGACCAAGTGATGTTTTTAAGTCATGTTATATCTGGAGAAGAAATTCAAGTGAACCCAACAGAAGTAGAAGTAACAGTTAATGGAAAGAGGCTAACTAACGTAACACAGATATGAATCTTATTGGGGCTAGTTGGTTATGCGATATGATCCTTGAAGAATAAGTAATAATCAGTTTAAGATGTTAGTAGGATAAAACAACCTTTACTCAGAGTGTTGAACATATGGGCTCGACCTTATCCACACTCGCAATAAAAAAAAGTCAAATAATCAAAAACAAAATGATTAGTAAATCATCCTTTACCTTCCATGCGATGAAGTACATGGCAAAATTTTGGAGACAAAATTTGTTTAAGGGGGGTAGTTTGTAACGACCTAGTAGAAACCCTAATTGTAACAACCTAGATGATAATGACCCGTGTAAAGACTCAGCCCAAACCCTAGTATTTGTGACGGATAGTCCATGAGGCCATAGAGTACGGAGAAGATTAAAAATCCTAACTCAACTCAAAAATCCTAACTCAACTCGAGAACCCTAAGTTCGGCCCGAAAACTCCAAAAAGATTCAAAACTCAAGCAATAAAACCATAGTACCCGGAGAGTCTCCTAACATTCTAAATGAATTAAATACCATGAAATAATAAATTAAAAATAAAAAATTCTCATAAATAAGGTAAAATGACCGTTTTACCCATAGTACAACAAAAAGCCTAAAAAATCTAACTTTTGACATATGGATACCCTAAATCAAGAATTTAAGTACAATTAAGTGGTAAAAGACAAAATAACATCAAAAATACCAAAAATACCCCTTAGTGGCCGACCACCTTGGGGGATGTGCCAAAAAGTGACTTCTTTGCATCTTTTTAATTTTAAATGATAAGAAATGTATTAAATGAAGCATTATAATGATCCCAAACTTGTTGAACAAGTAATATATCTAATAATATAGTGTTATAAGTCAAAAAAATCAAAAAAATCATTATTGAAGTTCATACACAACAAAATAAGTCAAAAAGTCCTATATTGTCAAAATAGCTTAATTTAAATTAAAAGACTACCTCTATTTAATCAATTGCTATGAAAACTACGATAATACATTGAAATACTATATTTATCAAAAACATATTAATATAATAGGTTTCAATAAAAAAAGGATACATCAAATTAACTTTTATTGCATTTTCTTGTACAATCAGGGTACAAAAATCGAGGCAAATTCCTTGATTGATGGGGGATCAGATTTTGTCCTCCCAAACAGCCACCTAGCTACTTTTAGCTTCACAAAATCTAAATTCTAACCATCAAAACTCACATCAATTCAAATCAAACTAAAATCACATTTAATAAAGTGAAGGAAAATGAAGCTTCTTGTGTACTTTTTGTCTTCCCTTGTCCCCTAGCCTTTGCCCATTTAAACTAAACCCAAACACCTTTTCTCCCCTTCACAATTTCGTGCATATAGAGAGAGAAAGAGTGGGTTGAGTGTTCTTGAGAGTTTGAGAAAAGAAAGAAGAAGAAGAAGAAGAAGAAGAAGAATGAGGGATCCAAAAAGTGGGGTCTTTGGAGACCATGGATTTAAAGCTAAGTCCTAATCCATCCTCCACCATCTTTTGATCTCCCAAACATGTAAGAAAAATCTCTAAATCTTGTATCTAATATCCCTCAAATCATCCCCCCAACACACCCCCTTAACCCCCTCAAAAATCAAGAATCGAAATCAAACCAAAAAGGAGTTGTAATTGGAAACTTATGGACTATTTTGATTATGAATGATATGAGATGTTGTTGTATGCTGTTATCTTTGAGTTTGATGATCTCTAAGTGTGCTGGAGTCTTGATATTTAAGTTGTAAACACAAGTATGCAAAGAAATGTAACAAAAACTTGACATGACATAAGTAGAAGACCTAAACCCTAAGAGGGTTGATTTTTAAGGACTTTGATGTTTCTGCCCTGAGATTTGAAATACCATAACTCAATGTAAAAAATTGATCTATGCATGATTTTTGTGTCCATAGTTATATTTTTGTGTTATCTTGCATCCAAAGTTGATTTCAACTCATTTACGTAACAAGAACTCAAGATATTATAATTTTAACAAAGTGTGACATTTTCTGATCAGTCAACAGTACTGATTTGAGAACCCAAGTTTAGAGTGTGATTTGAACTTTGGTCAAAACATCAAAGTTGTAGATAACATGTATGTATATCTACCCACCGTAACTGAGAACAAAATATTGAGGTTGGATAGGTCAAAACCTCTTTGAAAGTCTCTGTTGATTTTCACTTCTCGAGTAACATTCTGTCACATATTTTATATGGCCCAAAACCCCTATTTATAGTGATCTATTACAAAAGTGGTGTACATGAACTTTGTAGATAACTTATTGATGTATTTTTGCCCAAAAAATCAGACCTTATATCCTCGGGATGGTACCCCAAAATCGTTTTAAACCCTTTGTCCAAAACCGGCTCTGCTAAGTTTTGGTGGCTGACAGAACCTACTTTTTAAATTTTCCAAAAAGTGTAATTTATTTCAAACAACTACCTTTATCTCTAAACATAAAACTTGTAGGGAACTTGTTAAAGTAGAACATATTAAAAAATAGTCTCATTTGGACTTCATTTGATACCCCAAAACTGAGAACAACAGAAGCTAGTTGTTTGTAAAAATCTGGAGTAAATGCTAAACCATTTTTTCTTAGAATGAAATGTTCACCCAATTGCCTTAGGATTTGACCTTGGTGATAAACATGAGAATTGTAGGATATATTTTTTATCTAAATGGTGTTTAAAAATCATAACTTAATTCCAAGTCTAGATGCCCCAAAACTTTGTTACCCCTATTAATTTAATACTTAGTTTTGGCCCTAAAAGTTGTTAAGTGTGATTCGAGCACCGTTTGCCATGAGACCCGAGTTTCTGTATGATGACTTATTTGAATTAGTTGGCTAGTGTTTCAAGTGAATGTATGATGATCTAGAACCTCTGATGATATATTGGTTCATATCTTGAGAATTGTAGTTCTTGCTTCACATAATTGTAATTTATGCTTTGTGCATTGTACCATGAATATTGACATGCTAAGTTAATGTCATGCTATAAATTGTTAAACTGAGATCAATGGTACACATTATGAGCATTGTCATTTGGATATTGGCATGTTGGAGTCCATCTGTGCAAACCGTTGTTGGGGTGGGCTGTGTTGAGATCATTCTTCTTGATTCTGAATTTTGGGCGTCCCTGGTTGCCATTTTCGAAAATGATTTGGGTTTATACACCCTGGGTGCGCCCCCGGTGTTGGAAATGATTTTGGTTTGTACACCGCGGGTGCGTCCCCGGTGTCACAGAAATGGTTTATGAATATTATTGGGCACCATGGGTTCGTCGCTAGCATTCTGGTCTCGAATGTTTAGATTTTGGGTAAGTCAGAGAAAGCCTAATTCGGCTGGCCTAACCCCACTGCGGTAGTAATTCAGAGAGAGCCCAATTACGGTTTCTCTAATTCCCTCATCCTGGTACTTTGTATAATGTGAACGTTTCTTGAATTCTCTTAGACTTTGGGTTGATGCCAAACGAGCATCCTTGTGCTTAAGGTGGGATTGTGGCGTATGATTATTTTGGATGGCCTGGAATAAGGGTGGATGATTACCTTGTTGGTCGCCCCCACGCCGTTGCCATTTAGTAAAACAGTTGTGGCATGATGCCTGGCGATGTGGTTAATATTCGCAACGAGGCAAGAATAAGTTTGGTGATCAAGTTCCATTAAGTCTAATCTAGTGATTCCCGGCATGGAATTTCTGTTCTTTTCTGGGTGCATTTTGGGTTGGGCATCTGCATATCATATACGCATGTTATTTGGCTTATCTACTATCTTGTCATAAATTTGTCTGTCTCCTTGAATATAAACTGTACTGGGTGTTATATGGTATGTGTTGCGGTGAATTTTGTGCTGTGAGCTTAGTTAGAAGGTTAGAGTGTTTTGCTTCTGGGCCTTGGCTCATGGCATTCATGCCATAGGTGATGAGAAATTCTTGGAGGAAGTCATCTCAGAGGGAGAAGAAGAGTTTGAAGAACAGGGAGAGTCCCAAGAGCACATGAATCTAGTTGATGCATTCTGAGGAGTTGAAGCTTCTGCTTTTGTTTTTGTATTCTAATTTCTCGTGTTTAGTGTAATTGTTAAAAATTCTTGATGGAATTGTAATACTTATGTACTTTTAAAAGGTTTAGAATTCACTTATGATGTAATAACTAATGTATGCAAATATGAATAAATGGTTAGAATATTTTTTTATTTATATTTATGTATATCCCGACGTACCCGGAGGATGGGACGTCACACTGGGTGTAGACTGATGGTGACGCTGCAAAACATTTGACATTGAAACCAGAATGTAACAGCGAGTCATCTGGTCAGCTTTCTGCCATTTCTAATGGGTCTGGTTTTTTCTTTCGGTGTCTCCCTCATTAGGTACTGGTGGACATATCTCAGTTAAAACAAACTTATAATCCTCAGTAGTTAATATAATGTCCAAGTTCCGTTTCCAGTCAATATAATTTGGTCCCGTAAGTTTGTTTTCTTTGAGAATGGAAGTGAGTGGGTTGAAAGCCATTTTAATCCCGAGAATCACATAATTAAAATATCTAATTATGATGAGAAAAACTTAAAATTTATTTTAATTTGGTTCCCTCTACCATTTTAATATTAATTCGCCAGTAGTCTGGTAACTTGAGAATAGCATGCCACGATGCGTGGACGTCTACTATTCATCATAAGACTAGATATGCCAATTTCTTTTAATTTTACTATCTAGGCAACTGATCATGCCAAGTAAAATTAAATAACTGACATAGTTTTGGTCCAGTATATAATAGCAGTGACTCTGATGGAGAGAATACTATTATATACAGCTAATTGTTAACCATTACTTAATCCCAAATCATTCGTTTCTCAATGAAACCTTCAGATGGAGAAGTAATCCACACTAACAATTATCCAAAATTATCCATAAAAAAAGTTTGTACTGGCAATAGTATAATTAATCCGTCCGATTGGGATAAATGTCTTATTGCTAGTACGCAGGGTTTAATTGCATCGCCTACAAACTAGTGATGGAGATCGCGAGATTTATTTATGAATAAATTTTTTCTTCTACTTAGATTTTTAAAATATTTTTTAGGGTTATAAAAATTCATTTAATTAAAATAAAATGATTAATTTCGAAAATCACACGATCTGAAAGAATCAAACATCTTTTCGTGTACACGATTCCAAAGATTTTGGTTTATCAAACCATATTTTCGTGTTTAAATGTGTAATAAATAAAATGTAATAAATGCACAGTTTTTTCTTTAATTTTTCAGCTAAGATAATGATTAAAATCATTTATTTATATTATTTATCATCCCATATTTTTTAAAAAATAATAATTTATTTTGATTAAATATTTTTCTATTTAATTAATTCAAAATTCAGAATTAATTCCCATATTTTTTCAAGATATCTGATTTAAAAAAATTATTTTAAACATAATATTTTGTAAAAAATAAAATATCTAAAGTTTTTTTATTTAATTAAAATTAATTAATTAAAAAAATTAATTTTATTTTCAATTACAAAATATTTTTAACTAAAACCGAATATTTGAATTAATTAAATTAACAGAATAAATAAAACTAATAAATATCATCCACGCAATTAAAATATAAAATTAAATTAATTGTAAGATAAATAAAAATTCTAATTTTATGATCCGATATAAATTCTATCTCCTGCTCAAAGATACGCTTGAATTATCCTTTTTAAGTTCCTATATTGTGATAGTATCATAATTACTTGATATTATCTAATAAAACATATCAAAAATATCTCCACAAAATCCTCAAGAAACATGCTTGGAAAACGGCTGCTGGATATGCCGAATCACTTTTTATGTAATTGCGCCATAGCTTTTGGATTTTGCACGAAACGGTGCTCAGGAAAACCAATTAAACACTGTTGCCGTGTGGATATTTGCGCCATTCAAAAAAAAAACGCTGCAATCAAACAGCCCAGTAGCCTTCTGCGCCTCGTTTGGCTTTGCTGCGGCTTGGTTGCTTGGAGCATGGCCGAAACAGCCCTGGACGCCTTCTTTCTTTCAACACAGCACCTACTGCTTTTGTTGGAAAGCTTCATGCTGAGTTGGCGTTTGGTGATTGGCGGTTTGCTTGAAAAAAAAAACTCCCAAACCGTGTGTTCGGCTATGGCTTTTGCAAACAGTTTCAGTGCTTTTGCTTGAAAACCAGCGGTTTGTTTGGCGCATGGGAATTGCTTGGGATATTAAACAATGCTTGGGAAAATACTGTTTCACTGGAAACCACCGGCGCTACTGTTTGGGAAGAACACCACTGGTGCGGCGCCTCTTTTGGCGCTGTTTGATTGCAAAAACCGGTTTGGGTATTGGCTGCCTTGGTTTGCTTGGAAAAACCCAGCTTTTCGCCGTTCATCATATTGTTCTTCGTCCATCTAATTTTTTTTGTTTTATTTTTTTTTATTTAACCAGAAAAAATTATGGAGAAAAAAAAAACAATAAAAAAAATTTCACCGCCAATTGCCGTTGCCAACCACCGCAGTTATTTTCATACCTATTCTTCTTTTTTTCTTTCAAATAAACTAGCAAAAAAACTTAAAGAACATAAAAAATTAATTTATATCGAAACCTATGTCCCGCAGGCTCACATTCGATCTAAAAATTAATTAATCTAACACAGTCAACTCCCGTGGTTAAAAAATTAATTAAATCATCATCATCCACGCATTCAATTAAACATAAAAATAAATGATAATCATAAAATCGGGATTACAACGCCTGCAAAAGAAAGTTAACACAGTTCTAAATCTATCCGATCCCGATAACCATAACAAAAAATAAAACGGCTCTGATACCAATTTCTTAGAAATAGTACTGCGAAGATCATTGTTTTGTAAATCGATTTTCGGTAAAAAATTAACTGGACGGACAAATGCCGAAACGGGCTCCAGATAAAACTTTTGACGACGAACGATCAAAAATAAAACTCGTGCAACCAAAGTTAATTTAGAAGAAAACCTCTTGTAGATTTAATCTTCAACTACGACTTGATTCTGAGTTGAAACTCCAGTCAATTCTTCTACTGTATTCCCTTACACGATTCTCGAACGTAGTTTGGACTACAATCCTCCGAGAACTTGTACCGACAAAATCCCAATCTATTTTTTAAGTCTTGAAAAAAAAATAATATATCAAGAATGATATTAAAATTAATCTTAAACTGGTTCAGTCTATCCGCGTATATATAGGGTTACGGTAGGGACCTGTGGAGTAATTATGAGTAAAACTTCTAGTGGAACACATATACCTACAGGCGGTTTTTGAAATTATGAAAAATCACAATAGTTTCTGCAATTTTCATAAAATACTGAATTACAGTTCACAACACTAAAGAACTATAATTGCACTCTTACCCATAATCTCAAGGCCTTCTGGCAATGAGCTCTTGTTATTAAATACATACCATTTTTTTTCATTTTAAATTTCTCGATACCCGCTAATTAAATTTAATTACAGACAATTTAATTTAATCGACATCTTCATATTCCTTAAACCCCTACTCTTAACTTATTTGACCGACAGATAATTAAATCCACCTACAGGGTTTGGTCCGGTCAAAATTTATAAGCATCCTTAAGGGGGTACGTCAATCCTGATATCGGGACGTAAATTTCATCAATATTTAATATTTTTCATATAAATAATACCGCTATCCAACTCACCGGGAATATACACCCATATAAGATTGCACCTTCTAATGATTCAAAATAACGAATATTAAATATACACAAATTAATAATTATTTCAGGATTAAGAGGATAAGCATTATTCATAATAACCCTGTGTGTAAATTAATTTATATAATCAGTAGTCAGTACTAAATTAATTACCCAAAATATCCCGTTCAATACACACAAAGAATACTAGCATAGAGAGTCGAAACAATAGACGACGCTATTATCTGTTCCCTGTAACCAAGACATGCCTACTAAAACTCTGTGCCACAGTCGTACCGGTGGTATGTTTATTTCTATCTAAACTATGAACAAAAAACTTATATTTTGCAAGAACCTAAAATCTGGTCTTTTGTGTGTATGCCGTACTGTACATATCAAATTAAATAATATACAGAATATTGGGCATCCATGCATATCAAAGAAATGATACACATACTTTGCTCATAAAGATTCTTATAAAATGAAAAATTAATTTTATTAAAAATAAAATTAAACACTAAAAATATAATTGTCGGTATACCAATCCTAACAAAAGATATATAAAATTTATAATTTATGTATTTTCTTTCACAAAATGGTGCCAAAATACAATTTAAAAACCCTAAATTAATACAAATGAGATCTTGAGCCACCCATGTGAGACCCTGACCCGTTTTTTTTTGGCCTTTTTGGACGCGCGTTACTTGTTTTCGTTTGAGCATATTTTTATTGCTTTTGATGCATGATCGGGCTTAGATATGCATGGGGGGTAGGTTCCCGCGGTCGTGGGCCGTTGTAGTGCGAATTTCAAAAAATTAAAAAAAAAAGGATATTTTAAAACCCTATAAATATCTAGAGTTAGATATTTTTAAAATGATATTTTCACAACTTCTCCGACAAGCTTCTTGTTTTCTCTCTACCTTCTCTTTAAGTTCTCGGGGGCCTGGGGCTCGATTTTCAACGATCCAACAGCGGTTCCTTGCTTTTGGCCCGATGGGCTACGCAACTATCTGGCCGATTTTGATTCTTGCGAGGCTTAATTTTGCACGTGGATCGAGACATTAATTTTTAAACTCACCAAGGTAGAATTGTAGACCTGTATATTTTATAAGGGTGCTACATGCAATTGGATGTCTTTTCACTGGTTGGTTTGTTGTAGATATGAGTTTATGTTTAGTTGGGTTTTTGGATTTAAAACTGGATTTTTTGTCGATTTCGGGGGATGGAATCGGGTGTTGGAGGTTTCTTTTGAGGTCTTGATGTTAGGCCGAGGCGTGTGGATGTTCACGGGTGTTGATTTGGAGTTTGGAGGCTTTGATTCGAGGTTTGGAGGGCTAAACCCGTAGGTTAAAAATAGTTTTTAGGTGAGTTCGGTCGATTGAACTCGTAGGTTCAGTCGACTAGATCTTAGTTTTGGGGTTCGGTCGACTGAACCAAGGGGTTCGGTTGACTGGACTGTGCATTGTGGCGTTTTTGGCTTTTCCAATGTGGTCTTCAATCGACTGGGGGCTTGGTTCGGTTGACTGAAGTGCGAGGGTGTGTTTTTGTGGTTTTGTGGTTGGGTTTTGGTTTCTGATTGGCGTCCTCTGGTATTCAATTGATTGATTTATGAAAATTAATCGACTCAAATACCTGTGGATTCCTTTTGGGGTTTGGTTAATGGCGTTGTGGTTTCGGGGGTCGTGTGGTGGCCTCGGGTGTTTATGTGATGCCATCCTCGAGTGTGACGTTCATGGTTGGTTTAGGGTTTGTACCACGGTTGTGTGAGTGCTGGTTATGTGCGCGACGTGTGGCTTCGTGGTTTGGTTAAAGGTGGGGTTCTAGTGAGAATCGGTCTGAGGGAGGTTTTAGGTGTTGGCCTTTGGGTTAGGTGTTGGTTATCCCGGTGTGTGTGGATGGGTCCCGATATGTGGACAGATTGTTCAGGTTAACGGATGACGGGTGTGTGGCATGTGATGTGTTATCGGGTTATGTGGCGTCCTTACGTGAAATGTCGTGTTTATACATGCTTTGTGCTTATAGAACTGTGGATAGTTTTATTTGGTACATGATAATCGGATAAGTAGCCTTCCATGGTCTTGAAGCGGTTAGGGTTTCGGTTTGTAAATGCATGTGATGTGCTTGGTGTTACCCCGTAATTGTAGTATTATCCTGTTGTATATATTTGGTGTTACCCCGTTAATTTTAGTTTTATCCTATAAGGTTCGATGTTATCCTGTGGTATGCGGTCTTATCCCGTAGTATACAGTCTTATCCCGTGGTGTACAATTTTGTCCCGTGGTATAATCTGTGGTCGGCGGTTCCATCCCGTGGCTTACGACAAAGTATGCGGTTTTATCCCGTGGTTTGGCTTGTGGTTTTGCCCCGTGGTTGGTCTATGGTTTTATCCCATAGTATACGATTTTATCCTGAGAATGTATGTTTATGTATGGATCTTTATGTCAGTGTTAGGATTGTGGTTGCGGTGTGCGAGGACCGGTTGTATGTATCATGGATTGCATGTTCTGCATTATGGGATGGATAGATCAATTTTTAAACTATTTTAAGAGTGGTGTAAATCGCGATCTAAAAATTGATTTCCAACTGTTTTCAAGGCTCTTGTAAGTGAGTCAAAAACATGGTTTGTATCCTCGCTTTCCCGTTTGCATGTGAAAACTATTTTCAATGTGTGAAAAGAGAGTCTAAACCTGCACTTCGGTTTCCTAGCTTGTTTTGTTTATATTATATGCTTGTCTAGTTTTTGTTGAGCCTTGGCTCACGGTGTGGAATTTGTTTTTCTTCAGGTACCGGTCACGCTCGTTGATCTAAAGGTGCCCGAGGAGGTGGAAGAATGTAGTCTTCCTTTTTTGCTAGTTTTGTTACATATATGTTGTAATACGTTTTCTCGGCATTGGAGCCTTGTAATGTATGCTGTTTGGAATTTATATACAATGCGTGTATGGTTTACTTTGAGAGCGTATTCTCGGGTTGGGTGTATATTTGATTGTTTATGGGTGTTTCACGTGGCTCAGAGTTTGGGGCGTGACAACTTGGAATCAGAGCTCTGGGTTTGAATACTTAAGAGCCGTGAAAAGAGGTTGCATCATCGTGTGAGGTTAATTGCGTGTGCTTGACTGTATGTGTTTAAATGTTTTGATAACATGGATGTGATAGTATGCGGGTCATATGTGAATGATGTGTGTATGAGAGCATGGGAGTTGAATCTTAGGAGTGATAGTCCTGCCTTTAGGTGTTTGGATTAACAAACTTGGGGGCCAAGCTAGAAACGCGTTTAGCTAACGTGATTTCTCGTAGGGAATTTGAGTAGGTTATCCAGATTGATGTGTCATTCTTATTGGTTCTCCTCGGTATATGTGGTTTTGTTTAGCATGAACTTATGTGGCTATGTGTTAGCATACTCATGTGGTTAAGCATTTACATTCATGCTATGTCCTACATCTTATGCATTGTTTTGCTTTCATATAGACGTGATATCGGCGACATGAGGGCGAGGCCGTGGTCGAGGCCGTGGCCGTGCTGTTAGCCAAGGAGATATTCCTATCCCTGATGCTGGGGATTCCAATGCTCCCCTCGGACCGATGGACGCGACGGGGTTGTAGCGTGAGCTAGTTGATTCTATCCAGCAGCTGGTTAGAGGTGAGATTGTTAAAGAGAGAGATAGGGAGTACCTGAGGTGAGGGCTACAGTAGCGATGCGGGAGTTCAGACGCATGGATCCGCCTGTTGGAGGCAATACTGCCAAGATCATTATTTTTATAAAACGATTTTTGGTAAAAATAAACTGGACGAGCTAATGCCGAAACGGATTCTAGATAAAACTTTTGACGAAGAACTATCAAAGTAAAACCCGTACAACCAAAGTTAATTTAGAAGAATACCTCTTGTAGATCTAATTTTTAACTACGACTTGATTTCGAGTTGAAGCTCATGTCAGATCTTTTACCATATTCCCTTATGTGATCCTCGAACGTAGTGTGGGCTACGATCTTCCAAAAACTTATACCGGCAGAACCCCGATATATTTTTTAAGTCGTGAAAGACAAAAATAATATATCAATAATGATATTAAAATTCTCAAAAATTGGTTCAGTCTACCCGCATATATATAGGGCTACAACAGGAACCTATAGAGTAATTCTGAGTAAGACTTCCAGTGGAATACAAACATCTACCAGCGATTTCTGCAATTAAAGAAAGACGCATAGCAGTATTTGCAATTATGAAAAACCAGCAGCGATTTCTGCAATTTTCATGAAATACTGAATTATAGTTCACACCACAAAGGAACTATAATTTCACTCTGATCCATAATCTCAAGACCTTCTTGCATTAAGCTCCTGTTATTAAATGCATACAATTTCTCCCCACGTTAAGATTCTCGATACCCGCTAATTAAATTTAATTACTGACAATTTAATTTAATCGGCATCTTCATATTCCATAAGCCATTCTACTTAACTTATTTGACCGCTGGATAATTAAATCCACCTGCAAAGTTTGTCCCGGTCAAAACTTATATGCATCCTTAAGGGGGTATCGTCAATCCAGATCATTGGGACGTGAATTCTGTCAATAATTAATATTTGTCATATAAATAATACCGCTATCCAACTCACTGGGAATATACACCCATATAAAATCGCACTCTTTAATGAAACAAAACAATGAATATTAAATTTATGCAAATCAATAATTATTTCAGGACTAAGAGGATAAGGATTATTCATAATAATCTTGGAGTGTGAATTAATTTATATAGTTAGTAGTTAGTACAAAATTAATTACCCCAAATGTCCTATTCAATACACACAAAGCGTACTAGTACAGAGAGTCGGAACAATAGACGACGCTATTATCTATTCCTCGTAACCAAGACAAGCCTACTAAAACTCTGTGGCACAGTCGTTCCGATGGTATGTCTACTTCTATCTAAACTGTGAACATAAAACTTATATTCTGCAAGAACCTAAAATCTGATCTTCTATGTGTAAGCCGTACTCTACACACCAGATTAAATACTATACATGATATTGGATGTCCATGCATAACAAAGAAATGATATATACATACATTACTCATAAAGATTCTCATAAAATAAAAAATTAAATTTATTAAAATAAAATTAAATACTAAAAATATGGTTTTCAGTATTCAAACCTAACAATCTTCCACTTATACTCAAAACCATGCTGCTATACATCTGACTCCCATACCCTCTACATGACTATCAAAAGTCTTAGCCGGTAAGCTCATTGTAAAAGGATCTACAAGGTTGTCTCGTAATGCAATCTTGGTCATAGCAGCATCACCTCTCTGTACAATTTTCTCGTATCAGGTGATACTTACACTCAATGTGCTTGCCTTTCTTATGGACCCTTGGCTCCTTCGAGTTTACAATCGCTCCGCTATTGTCACAGTAAGGTGTAATAGCCGACTGAACAGAAGATACCACCTTTAGATCCATCAGGAAGTTCTTGAGCCAAACGACCTCCTTGGCAGCTTCAGAAGCTGCCACGTACTCGGCCCCCATGGTGTCATCAGCAATGCAGGACTGCTTGATACTCCTCCAACCTAAAGCTCCACCTCCTAAGGTAAACACATATCCTGAGGTAGACTTACGGGAATCCCTATCAGACTGGAAATCTGAGTCTGTGTACTCCAAAGGTACTAGACTGTCTGCCTGGTAAACCAACATATAATCTTTAGTCCTTTTCAGGTACTTGATTATATTCTTTACCACAGTCCAATGCTCCTACCCTGGGTTAGACTGATATCTGCTAACCATGCCAACGGCAAAGCAAATGCCGAGTCTTATGCAAAGCACAGCATACACGAGGCTTCCTACTGCCGAAGCATAAGGAGCCACCTTCATCTTGGATAGAGTGATTCCATGCCTGAAAGGGAGAAACCCTTTCTTAGAATCCTGCATGCTAAATTGAGCAAGGATATCATCAATATACTTTGCTTGTGATAAGCCCAACGTCCTTTGTTTCCGATCTCGTATAAGCTTGATCTCAAGGTTGTGGCTGGCTTCTCCCAAGTCCTTTATATCAAACTGCCCAGATAACCATACTTTAACCATAGATAATGCCCCCACATCATTTCCGATGAGTAAGATATCGTCTACATAAAGTACTAACAAGATCACCACATTTTCGTCACGCTTCTTGTACACACATGACTCATCCGAACTTTGATCAAAATCATAAGATTTTATAGCTTGATCAAATCGAGTGTTCCAAGACCTCGATGCCTGCTTAAGTCTATAAATGGATCTCTTAAGCTTACACAACATGTGTTCCTTGCCTTTTGCAATGAATTCGTCTGGCTGTATCATATAGATACAATCGTCAAGACTTTCGTTAAGAAAAGCTGTCTTGACGTTCATTTGCCAGATTTCGTAATTGAAATGTGCAGCAATGGATAAGAGAATCCGAATAAACTTAAGCATGGCTATCGGCGAAAAAGTTTTCTCATAGTCGATCCCTTCTTTCTAAGTGAACCCTTTAGGAACAAGCCTAACTTTGAAAGTTTCAACCTTCCCGTCTACTCCTCTCTTCCTGTTGTAGATCTATTTGCATCCAATGGATTATATCCCTTCGGGTGGTTCTACAAGTTCCCAACCTTAATTGGTAGACAAAATTTAAAACATCTTGTTAATCAAATACAACACTCTATTAGTTTTAAAAATTTAAAGTATAGCTTTCAAGTTTAATATTTATCAAATATGACCTCTAAATTATGATACAAGAATATTTTAATTTAACAATATTTCTTCCAAAGTAAAAAGAAGGAATTAAACAAAAACTTTCTAACTAATAGAGTGTTAAGAAAACTTTTCTTGTTTTATAGTTTTCAATTTTAATTTGTAAGTAGATTAATCTCTTGATAGAAAATTAAAGTACAATAATATTACTTGCGAAGCAAATGAATTAAATGATGAAATAACTTATGTGTAAACGTGTGTGATGTTAAGAGAATCAACAATGAAGTAAATAAAAGAAATAAGCAAGCAAGAAGATGAACACCATGATTTTTACAAGGTTCGGTACAACGGCCTACGTCCTTGCCTCAAGCCAACCATTATAAGGATTTCTTACTCCCTCTCCTTCAATAGGCGGAGGAGCTTCTCTCCTTAGTCTAGGCAGAGTAGCCTCTCTTGAGGATGTCCTCTCCTCAAGTCCCTCCTTATAGGTAGAGTTTCCTCTCTCCTTCAATGAGTGGAGTGGCCTATCTTGAGAATCACCTTCTCAAGTTACAACAAGAATACAAGGAATTCAAGTAGCATGATACAATCAATAAGCTCCTTCGGTGAGCAAGTGAATACAAAAATAAAGCACTCTAATGTTCACTCCCAATGATATATAAGTGAGAAGCTCAATGGAGAAATTCTGAAGTTTTTCTCTAAAAAATGATTCATAATGTCACGCCACAAACTCTGGGCCATGTGAAACACCCATAAACAACTGAACATACACCCAACCCAAGAATACACTCTCAAAGAAAACTATACATGCATTGTATATATAAATGCCAAACGGCATACATTACAAGGTTCCAACGTTGAGAAAATATGTTACAACATATATGTAACAAAACTGTCAAAAGGGAAGACTACACTCTTTCACCTCCTCCGGCACCTCCAGATCAACCAGCGTGACCAGTACCAGAAGAAAAACAAAATTCCACACCGTGAGCCAAAGCTCCGTAGAAGCTAGACAAGCATGCAACATAAATATAACATGCTAGTAAATCGAAGTGCAGGTTTTGACTCTCTTTCAAGCCTTGAAAACAGTTTTCACATGCAAATGGAAAAGCAATGATACAAATCATATTTTTGACTCACTCACAGAAGCCTTGAAAATAGTTGGAAATCAGTTTTTAGATCGCAATTCATGCGACTCTAAAAAAGTTTGAAAATTGGTCTATCCGTCCCACAATACAGTTCATGCAATCTATGGTACATACAACCGGCACTCATACACCGCAACCAAAGTCCTAACACTGAGATAGTGATCTATACGTAAACATACATTCTCGGGATAAAATCGTATACTATGGGGTAAAACTATAGACCAACCACGGGGTAAAACTATACACAGCGGGATATAACTGCACACCACGGGATAAAACCGTAAACCAGACCACGAGATAAAACTGCGTACTTTACCGTTAGCCACGGGATGGAACTGCCGACCACGGGTTATACCATGGGATAAAACCGTAAACCATGGGATAACACCGCATACCACGGGATAACACCGCATCTTACAGGATAAAACTAAAATTAACGGGGTAACACCGAATATATATAACAGGATAATACTACAATTACGGGATAACATCAAGCATATCACATGCATTTACAAACTGAAGCCCTAATTGCTTCAAGACCACGGAAGGCCACTTATCCGACTATCATGTACCAAATAAAACTATCCACAGTTCTATAAGCACAAAGCATGTATAAGCACGACGTTCCACATAAAGACGCCAAATAACCCGATAAGACATCACATGCCACACACCCGTCATCCGATAACCGAACGACCCATCCACAAACTGGGACCCGTCCACACACACTGGGACAACCAACACCTAACCCGAAGGCCAACACCTGAAACCTCCCTCAGACCGATTCTCACCAGAACCCCACCTTCAACCAAACCATGAACCCACACATTGCGCACATAACCAGCACTCACACAACCGTGCCACAAACCCTAAACCAACCATGCACGTCACACCTGAGGATGGCATCACATAAACACCTGGGGCCACCACACGACCCCTGAAACCACAACGCCATCAACTAGACCCCAAAAGCAATTCATAAGTATTTCAATCGATTAATTCCCATAAATCAATCAATTGAATACCATAAGACACCAATCAAAAACTGAAACCCAACCACAAAACCACCAAAACACACCCCAGTACTTCAGTCGATCGAACCAAGGCCCTACTCGATCGAAGAGCACACTGGAAAACTAGAAACGCCCCAACACATGGTTCAGTCGACAGACCATATGAGTTCAGTCGATCGAACTCACCCAGAAACTATTTTTAAGCTACGGTTCAGCCCTCCAAACCTCAAATCGAAGCCTTCAAACTCCAAATCGACATCCGTGAACATCCTCACTCCTAGGCCTAACACCAAGACCTCAAAAGAAAATCCCGATACCCGATTTCATCCACAAAATTGACAAAAAACCCAATTTTAACCCAAAACCCTAGTTTACAGAAAATCAGATCTACAAAAATTCGACCGGTAAAAAGACACCCGATTACCCATAGCACCCTTATAACACATACAGGTCTAGAATCCTACCTCGTTGAGTTCAAAACTCGACATCTCGATCCACGTGCAAAATTGAGCCTCGTTAAAATCAAAATCTAACTGGATGGTTGTGTAGCCCACGACGCCAAAAGCAGGGATCCGTTGTTGGATCGTTGAAAATCGAGCCCCGGGCCCCCGAGAACTTAGAGAGAAGGCAGAGAGAAAATGAAAAACTTAGGAGTTAAGTTTTGAAAAATATATTTTGAAAATAATTGACTCCAGATATTTATAGACTTTCAAAATATCTTTTTTTGAAGATTTTCAAGAATTGCGCCACAACGGCCCACGGCCCCGAGAACCTACTCCGCATACATATCTAAACCCGATCATGCATCAAAAGCAGTAAAAAGATGCTCAAACGAAAACACGTAACGCGCGTCCGCAAACGTCAAAAAAGAAAAATGGGTCAGGGTCTCACAACTCTACCCCCCTTAAAGGCATTTTGCCCCCGAAATTCAACATAAGGTTAAAGAACAAATCGTCGATCACATCGACACGGCATACGAGATGGTCAGCTAAACCATACCTAGGATATAGTCAAGCAAGGTCAGGTATCCTAGACAATGGCCAATTACCTCACAGACATGGGATCTACAACGCTCCCAACCTCACAATCTCACCAACCACTACCTCAACACAATACACCATCCACGGGATCCATAACCAACCCCAAACAGATGCAACAAGGAAACTGGTCCAAAGCTTGCCTACTCAGAAAGTACCTCTGCTCGCTAAACGTATATCAGCATCTTCTGGCACAACTCGGCGCTGTCGGCTGCCGCACCGACTGAACTGATGTACTCCCACCTGCCATCTGAGACCTCTGTACTACTGAAGGCTGCTGTCGACCCTGCACATACGAACCCACTGGTGTGTCCTCCCTGCTCGGTGCATCATCCCTCTGGGGACAATTCCTGTGGATGTGTCCAGTCTGACCACATCTGTAACAAATGGGCAACTCCGTCCCCTGCGACTGGTCCTTTATGGAACTTTGAGCCTGTCTCAACTGTGGGTCCCGAGACTGCCTTGGCTACGGGCAATCTGGTACACGATACCTCGGTTGTCCACATCGAAAACATCTGACCTCCCTCTGCTCTGGCCACCTTGACGAAGCCACTGATGGTGATGGTGCAGAGAACTGCTGTGATCCAAATGGATGAAAATTAGGACTAGAGGACCTCTGCCTCTTGTTGGAACGCCTAGCTATCTGCACCTCTACTCCACCCTGTGGTATCCTAGTCTCCCTAGAAGCTCGGATCTCAATCATGGTGTTCTCCACCCTCGCTGCTGCCTCTACCAGCTCCGTGAACACGCGAATCCC
>JAOTRH010161779.1:0-44382 GCA_034768845.1 Heliamphora exappendiculata
AATTGGGTTTTAAAAAAATAATAATAATTTAAAAAATCCTTTTTAAAGCCCTTTAATTTCACAAGTAAATATAGCAGGTAATAGAGCAATAAGGAAATTAAAGAGGTTAGGGAGAGAGAAAATGAACTAGACACCAAGATTTATAGTAGTTCGATTTTTTTTAAACTTGCGTTCACTCTTCAAGACTCTCCTTGAGAATATCCACTATGATCGAATACTTCACAGGTGCATTCAAAAGCCTTTTACAACCTCAAGAAAATTCTACAAAATAATTTTTTATTTTTAATAATCTCTCTTGAGCTATTATTTAAAGAGGATCACTTACTCTATTAAAGAATCAAGGGTGACTCACCCCCTATTACAATAAATAAGAGAATCAAAGATTCACTAACTCACTCTCTTTATAAATAATTGAAAATAAATAACCAAGAAAGAGTGAGAATCAGTTGGAGGAGTAAATGAGCAATAAATATTTTCTTGAATATTTTAAACTTTTTATTCAACCAATAGAATAGTGTCCAGAGATTTGAAACTCTAAAAATTAACTCCTTATATAGCCATCTGAAGTAAATGACCATTGGTGGATTGGTGGAGGCAATTAATACTCTAAAATCAAGCCGTTAAAACCAACGCAAGATTTAAAATCTATCGCATGTGCCGACACAAAATCATTTGGTGTCGACACAAAATGTCTAGGACTTGGTTCTTAAAGTGATTGGGTCGACACAGTTCTTCGTTGGTGTCGACAAAAATTCTTCATTTACCTGTGTCGACACAAATTCTGCATTTACCTCACCCACACAGTGGAGTCAACTCATGAATCATTTGGTATCGACCTCATGCATTTTTTCATATTTTCAAGTGAGACTTTGGTGTCGACTCTTATCACTTTGGTGTCGACTCAATTTGTCAGAACAGCTACTTGAACTTTGGTGTCGACTCATAAAGTTATAGTCAGCCTCGAGACTTTTAGAGTCAACTCATCTTCATTTGGTGTCAACTCAGAAAATCTCAGACATTCTCAGTTGTTTTGGTGTCGACTCATCTTCGTTTGGTGTCAATCAAAAACTTTTGTTTTCGAAAGGAACATTTGTATCGACTCAAAAAGCTTTGGTGTCGATCCTTTTTGACTTAAAATCAGGAAATGGCTTATAGCTCTGGTGTCGACCAATTTCTCTTTGGTATCGACTTATTTTGTTTTTTGAAGGGTGTTTTGGTGTGTCGACTCATGTAGATTTGGTGTCGACTCATAAAACCTGAAGTTTGGAACCCGAAGGATCATTTGGTGTCGGCTCAATGAATTCCGGTCCAATACTGAAGGTGTCGACCTAAAATCATTTGGTATCACTCATTCTGAGTTTCTAAAGCATCTTAAGTAAAGTAGTTAAGGTGTCGATCCTAAATTTTATTTGTGTCAATACACTTTGAGAATTTCAAGCGTGCTTTGCTTTAAAGGGTCGAAACAATTATCAATTAGTGTCGACACAAAACGTTCTTCACAAGAACACTGTGTGTCAACCCATTTGATGCAAAGTATCAACACAAATGGCATAAGGTGTTAACTCATTTGTCACGTAGTGTCGACACTTGCCTTTTAAAAATAATTAAATATAATCTTTTTAAATTAATTTAATTTAAAAAATAAATTATTAAAATCATCAAAATCAAATTGAAAATCTCTTGGGCTAACAATATCCCCTTTCTTGATGGTTACAATATTTTCTATAAAATATTTAAAAAGATTTTGGACAAGGGTTCTCTCCTTATCTCTATGCCTTAAACAAATTTAGCAATCATAACAATATGGTATTTTATAATAATGTAATATCTAAGCTTCAAAAGAAGTATTATGAATTCATTAAAAAATGGGCATTCAATGCAAATTGTTAGAAATTTTGAATTCAATTTGCCATTATTCAAGAATTAATTTTTGAATTTAATTAGAAATTTAATTGGCCATTCAATTGGCAATTGATTCGAGAATCAATACTATTCATTTGACAATTGATTTTTCTATTCAATTATTTTGTAACCCTCCATGAGAGAAATTCTATATAAGAACACCTCTAGTATTCTACAGATATATGATGAATAGTGAAGAGGTGAGATACAAGGATACAATTTTGAGATTACAAGGTGTGAGAAAGAGAAAGAGAAAGATAAACGAGGTACGTTCGAGTAGCCAATCTTTAGAGGTGTTTCAACGTTCGGGTCAATCGTTTTATCCTGAGAGAGTGACGCAAGTGGAAAAACTTACAACACCCTTAGTAGGGGTGAATTATTCTTAAAGAAACTGTATTTGCAGGACTCAGTTTGCATATTCTTTTTTAATATTATTTTGTGTATTTTTGTTTTTTATAAATTCAATTTATTGTAATCGTTGAAAGTTAATAAACACATATTTTCTAGACCATTGAGCATATAGTGTAATATCTCCCAACACAAACAAGCTCATGCATCCAACAGTTTCAATATAGCAATTTGAACAATCTATATGCAGACAACCCAAGCATCATTCAATTACAATCTCAGTATGACATCCAACACTTGGCATTAAAAAAGAATTGTAGAATAATGATACAATAGTTAATATGAAATTAAAAAATGTCATTTCACAAAAGTTAAGATTTCATACAAACAACAGTTGTTCCTATTCACAAAAGAACTTAAACCGTAACCGTTTCATCCACCTCATTCATAGAAATAAAAAATAAGAAAAAAAAACTAAACAGAAATGTTTGCTCATCCACAACCATACACATCCACAAAAAAGAACAAAAAGAAAGTTTTAAGATTATAGCTTCTTCTTCACATCAAAACACACACACACACACACACACAAAACTTTTCTTCTCTTCAGCTTCTTCTTCCATGTTTTCTCTTCTTCTTCTTCTTTTTCTCTCCTTTTGGAATCATCAAAAAGAGCCTTCATCATGGTTCGTCCAAAAACTTCTTGAACGCTTTCTTCTCTTCTTTCTTTTTCTTCTTTTCATAAGCCTCTTCCTTTAAGGAGATTGCCTTTATAGCTTTTGTCTCCTATTTCTTTCATGGCTGCAAAGGTGGCTACCAAAGCCAAGTCAGCTTCACGTCTCAAACGAGCAACTTTTTTTTTTGTTTTGGTTTCCTTAGGCTTGAACTGCTTGGCCAATGCATCCTAGATCCACTTGAGGTGTTCTTTCACTTTTCTAGAGTTTTGTTGGATAATGATGACCACTCCTTCATCATTCTCCTTTCTGACTTGTTTCATAATGGCTATGTTGGCCTTCACAATGACTTTAATACTATGCTTCATCTTCTTACTCAATGACTTGCCAGCATCATAATCACTTTTCATGTCCATTCTCAGAATGCGTGTGATTTTCTCAAGGTTGGTGACATTCTCAAAAATAGAGGACGCTTTACAACGGATGTCGTAAAGGTCCGCATCAACCTTCTCACGAAAGGATGCCATAGAGGAAGTCAACCCCTAAACAAGGGTGACTAACTCAGCAACTTGCTGGGAAGAGAGACCAACAGAAGAAGCAAAAGAGGAACTGCTAACATGAGGAGGAACAGGGGGAACAAAGGAAGAGGAGGGGCCAAGAATATTAGTTCTAGTGTGGGGTGGAGCAGAGGAAGATGCATCAAAAAGGATAGAGAAATTGGCACGACAAGAAGAGGGGAAAGAGAAGTTCTATTTGCAGAGGGGGTACCACGATGAGTAATCCACATGCCATCAACCAAAGAAATTTGCATATATTTTAAGGTGGACTTACCATACATATCATGCTTTGAAAAAAGAATTCCTTTTTTAAGGATTAAGTCAACACCAAAATGATAAAAGACTTTGGTTAGGAACATTTCATGGGGAAGGGAGGAATTTTTCTTAGAATGTGAATGAAGCATAACTGAAATAAACAGATAGCTAAGATCAAGTTTATTTCCCTTAAGAATGCATCACGTGATAAAGATGTGCATGAAGAAATCACCGAATTTTTCAAATTGAGGTAAAAAGATGTGATTCGAAAAATGATGCAAATACGCATCCCAGGTTTGAGAGAGTGTCAACCTCATCAACAACAAAAATTTGTTTCACTGCGTCGTGAAAGGAGAAACCTTCAATGATTTTCCTCTTGGGTTTACAAGGAACAAAAAATCTACCCTCAGGAAGACCAAGAATTTCATTCAGAATTTTAAAGGTAAGCTTGATGTCCACACCATTCACCCAAGTGGTGATGGTGTTGTCAAGAGTATTAAAGATTTTAATGTGGGCATAGAAAAGTTTAACAAGAAAAGGGTAGTGGTGGCCATGGATTTGGAATAGATTTATCTAACCAAGGTCGATGAACTACTCGGAGAAGTTCATTTCAATAGAATTAAGATATTGAAAATCGATAGGTCGGCCAGGAATTACCTTGCGAGTGGCAAAGGATGCAAAGTACAGGTTTTTATACTTCAAGAACTAAAACTTTAGAGAGGAGGCCATTCCCATGTCAGCGATTGGCATCGTTACCGCCGTCGTCTTCAATTTCTTCTTCAATTTTTGCTTCTTTGCTACCATAGGGTTTGACAGCCCATTGTTGACAGGCCGTTTGCTGCCTTTGCTCATCGTCTTTAGAGGCATCATCGGCGAGAAATGAGAGAGAATGAGAGGGAGCAAAGATGAGGAGTCAACACTGGGGTTCGACTGGAAATAGAGAGAAGGAAAGAAATGATTAGCACAAACAAAGATACAAGATGGAAGCCATGACGCATATTTCAAATCAAATTTTTTGGCGACAAGTGTTTGGAACAATGGGAGAGTTGATATATTGAAGAGATTGAAGAAATGTTTGAATTTCGTTTGTAGGATCCATGTACACTTATACAACTCATGGATGTATGTTTTTGAAGCTCATAGGAATCCCAAATATCTTTAAAATATTTTTTCAAAGCATAAAAAGATCAAACCTTTTTGAAAAATCAAAAATCTGAATTTTTAATGATTCAAAAATCAAAAATCTAAAAATCAAAAACCTTTTGATAATGCCAAAAGGGGGAGAAACAGTGCGTGGCGCAAAACAAGGAAAGCTCCAAAACTCCACTTTTGTTTCACTTTATCTTCATTTTATTTTGGAGAGCATTAGAGAGTTCTATTGTTAGATCATGTACTTATATTACTCTCATTTTGTTTATGGTTGAGCTACACTTACACTTCATTATGGTTATGCTTGAATATTTTTTTTGCATGGTTATGAATCAGTTATGCTTATGTGGTCATGCATATTATGGTTATGTTTAACATATGATTGATCTTAAAATTGAACGAATATAATGTTTATAAAAGACAAGATCATTGGGCAATATTTCATAAAACATGCTCTATAAATAAAATGAACTTCAATATCTTCACAACTTATGCATATAGTAAGGGGGGTTTTCAAACTCTCAAAGATTATTATCTCATGCTTATTGATAGGAAGAGCTTTATTTAAGCTTTTCTACATTATGTTGCTATGTGTTTGTCATCATAAAAAATGAGAAGATTGTTGGCCTAACAAGGCTTCTATGGCCAATTTTGATGATAACAAATCTTGGTATCTAAATTGTGCAATTTGAGTGTGTCTACAGGAAAGAAATGATTAGCACAAACAAATTTCAAATCAAATTCTTTGGCGACAAGTGTTTGGAACAATGGAAGAGTTGATATATTGAAGAAATTGAAGAAATGTTTGAATTTCGTTTGTAGGATCCATGTACACTTATACAACTCATGAATATATGTTTTTGAAACTCATAGGAATCCCAAATATCTTAAAAATATTTTTTCAAAGCATAAAAAGATCAAACCTTTTTGGAAAACCAAAAATCTAGATTTTTAATGATCCAGTCGACTGAATAGGCTACCAAAAATAAGTTTTCATATCCAAGTTAGCTCAGTCGACCGATCCTTTATGTTCAATCGACCGAAGTGAAGTTCAGTCGATCAAATGAGTTTCTTCAGTCGACCGAACAGCTTAAAATTTGAATTTTTATGAAAACGGCTAGTTTGACAATTCTATATTTAGCCCAACGGCTAGTTTAAATTTGGAGCCTATAAATAGAGGCCTTGTGCTAGTGTTTCTATCATCCAAAGCCTCTCAAACTTTCTCTGTTGCTTACTACTTCATTGTGCTTCAAATTCTTGATTTTTCAAATCACTTTTTGAGAGAAAAGATCATTAGTTTTTCTTATTGAGCTTCATATTCATATTCTATTGAGAAGTGAGTTTAGAGCTACTAGTGTTTGTACTTATTTTCTCATTCAAGGAGCGTTCATTGTGCACTTTTCATATTACTCTTGTTGAGTTGTGTTTGAGAAAGGAGTTTCACAAAAGAGGCTAATCTACCTACAAAGATTGGGATAACTTGAGAAGGGTACATTCTCAAGAGAGGTTACTTCTCCTAGACTAAGTAGAGAGGCTCATTCGCCTATTGAAGGAGAGGTAGTAAAAATTTTCATAGCGGTTGGCTTGAGATAAGGACGTAGGCCGTGGTGCCGAACCTTGTAAAAATCGTGGTGTTTCTCTTCTTTCTTATTTCTTTCATTTATTTTATTGTTGATTTTCTTTACATCACACACGTTTACACTTAAGTTATTTCATTATTTGATCCATTTTGCTTCTCAAGTAATATTATTATACTTTAATTTTCTATTAAGAGATTAATTTATTTGCAAGTTAAGATTAGAAAATATAAAACAAGAGAAGTGTTCTTAACCTATACTTGTACGTGAATCTTTTATTTCTCGCATCCCTTAAATCTTAGAGCCAAAAAGGTTTTAAATTCTTTCTTTTCACTTTGGAAGAAATATTGTTATATTTTTGTATCTTAATCTAGAAGACATATTAACAAATATATTAAACTTGAAAGCTATTCTTTAAATTGTTAAAACTAATAAAGTGTTGTATTTGATTAACAAGAAATTTAAATTTTGTCTACACTTGTTCTTAAATATTTCAACACAAAGTTCTTTTTTAAGTTTAAAACAAATTTTCTTGTGATTTAAATCAATAATATTTTTGTGAACTAAAGATCATACACTTGCGTTTGATTATTTAATCTAAAGTTTTTAAAATACACAATTCACTCCCCCTCTTGGGATTACACACATAATATCAAGACGAAGAGACGTTATGGATATGAAATGTTTGAGTGCAAAAGAAAAAAAAGAACAAAAAATCGCCTATATAAAAACTTTATGAAATATGCCGACACTAATCTCATTTGAGTCAACACGTTTCACGGGACACAGGGGGTGTTCAAAAATAAAAATTGTGTCGACACATTTTAACATGGTGTCAACACTTTCGGTTAATTGAGTCGACACTTCTCACAAGCGAGTCGACACAAATTTTGCCAAGAGTAAGGATTCGAATCGTGTCAACACTATATAGCTAAGGTCGACACTTTTATCAAAATGTGTCCATACTGTATAGTTTTGAGTCAACACTTTCACACATGTGTTGACACATTTTAGTATTATGTTGACACCTTTCACACATCAAAATAAAGTATGAAAAACATGTGTCATACACTGAACATGCATGGTTAGTATGGTATTTTAACATCAATTTGGAGCACATAGCATATTAAGTTCTTTGCTGATATAACATAGTCTTTCTTCATTTAAAGATTTGGTGAATATATCAGTAAGTTGGTGGTCTGTGCTTAAGAGCTTTTTTCTGGCCTCCTCACATCTTCAGGCTACGCATCCCAAGCTCTAGAATGAGCTTTTTTCTTCTTTTTCCTACTTCCAACAAAGAGCATCTTGGCATGGTCCCTTTCCTTCTCACCCCCGAAGAGTTTTCTTTCTCATGTAAGGCCTCAGCATTACCTTCTCCAGCTAAGGCTGATGGGTAGCTTTACTAGAGACTGTATTACTTACCTTAAAATAGGCCTACTCCTCTCTCATAGCCCTATTTCCCATATCCACCTGGCCTAGGACAGAAATGATTAATAGTGTTCTTCAGATTTGTAGAGACTAGCACCTGTCCAACCTCAATGTCCCTTCTCCTACTTGTTCTTTCATCCACACCACCACTTCCCCCCATTTCTCCCTCAGTCTTGCAAAAGTTCTTTCATTCCTTGCATGTAGGGGCACTTTTTCAATATTAACCCAAACTCTCCTATTGAGATTAAACTCCCTATAATACCAGTTATAAATGACCACAAACCAGGTGGATAGCCTTTCTTTAACAGTATCCAAAAAGGATTTCTTCTCCTCTTGGTCTGAGAACTAGAGTAAAACTTTCTTACCTCTCATAGGTTTAATGATAATATTAAAGACTCTATCGGCCCTCATAGCTTCTTAGATTCTTGTAATGATTTTGTTGTCAATAACTTCCCCCACTATGCAGCTCTTGACTCATTCATCATCAACCTCAAGAGCTTCAACCATCTCACTTTTCCTCTCCTTGGTAAGCTCCATATTGGAGACCCAGTTTTTTACTTCCTTCCCCGACCAACCAGGGCTGCTTCCCCTTTGCAACCATGTTTCCCTAGCATTATTAGTCCTTGATCGTTACAACAAAATGCACTATTGCCGATCACACTTGGCGACGAAGGCTCTAATTCATTGCTAAAAAGCTATTTTTGCCGACAAGAGGTGTGAGCTCATTGCCAATTCATTTGGCGCCAGATTATATTTTGCGCCCTAATTTGCTAATCTTTTGCTGACGCAGTGTGCTTATTTGGCAACTAAAAAAAGTTGGCAAAAGTTTTACCTTTGACAACGCACAGCATTTCGTCGCAGAAAGCTTATAATTTTTGGGCGCAAAATCTATAGATGTTCGCGGGTGTGTTTAATTGTATTTGCCAATACAATAGTTGCGCTGGTGATATACCTAAACCAAAACTAATCGCCGCTCTCCCCCTCTCTCTCGCTCTCCTGCTCTCTCTCACGATCTACTAATTGCCGCTCTCTTTCTCTCTCGTTCTCCTACTCTCTCTCTCTCTCTCTCTCTCTCTCTCTCGTTCTCCTGCTCTCTTCTCACGATCTACTAATTGCCGCCGGTGATGATCTGTGTGCTGCTTTCTTCCGTTCCCCCGCTCTCTCTCGATTTGTAAGTGTGTGTGTGTGTGTGAGGACTAGGGTTTTCATCTCCGTATCAGTTGCCTAGGGTTTTGATCGATTGGGTCGTCTCATATTCAGGTGTACGATTGCTTCCCTCTGCCCCTTGGAGCTCTTCATCGCTTCAGACTCGACAAGACTGGCATGTGTGATATGTTTGTTTTCTCTCCCGATTGGAGCTCTTCATCTCTGCCCCTCCCTCTCCCGATTGAAGAGCAGTAACAATGCTTCTTCCATTCGGCTTCAATCAAGAAATCCACAAGTTTGTAATCATAACAGAGTAGGAAATCAAGTAGGTCTAGGAGAAAGAAGACGATAAAGCTCAAAACTTTGTTAATGACGCTGCCTGTTAATGTTAAAACTGATCTGGTTTTGCTCATAACAGCCATTTCTGAGAAATTCACCTCCAACCTACAACCCACAATCGTGGATTTAACCGACCTATATGTATATATGTATGTAAACCAAACCAGCCCCTGTCTCATTGTTATGCTGCTATATTGGTATATTGGGTTTTGCTGCTATATTGCCATATAGCAACAAGAAATCTAGGTTAAATTAGTGTTGCAGATGCTGCTATGTCTTGCTCCTGTTTTTCTTTGAGTGATTGCTGCCATAGTGCCATGTCATATTGTCACGCTAATAAGGATTATTGATTGCTTTGAGTGTTGTTGAATTAGAAAAATGATTGCTGCTATGTCATGCTCCTGTTTTGCTATTTTTCTGATGCTGCTATATCAATTGCTTGCACTGTTTGTATTGGACTTGCTGTTTTGAAGGGTTCGGTTGTTAATTACAAAATTATTTCATTAAAAGTTGCAGTGGTATTTGGTATTGGTCTATAGTTAAGCTTAACAACAATTTAATTTAAAAGTTGAATTGTTATTAAAAGTTGAAGTGGACAGAAATCTAATGTGATTGTACCTTGTTTTTTGTAGCTGAGTTTTTTAAGACTGAATTTGTTCCTTTATATGAATTTAAACCTAGCAGCTTTTGAAGACTGAATTTAATGTGAGCTTTAAACTTAGAAATCTAACGTTAGCTTTTGAAGACTGAATTTAAAAGTTGCATTGTTATTAAAAGTTGAAGTGGATTGAATTTGTTCTTTTCAAGACTACTTATACCTTGTTTTTTGTTACATTGGCCTCCTCCCCCTTTCATAGTTTTCAGTGAACAGTAGGTAATTAATATTTATTATAAGTTTTCTATTTTACTTTAATGCTTCTTTATTCATCATTTGCTATAATAGACCAAATTATAGTATTTTTATAATTACAAATAATGCTTGCTGCAACTGTTATGGGAAGTGTGATTTTTGCTATAATAAAGTTTGCTGCAACTGTTATTAATCATTTCCTATTTTACTTTAATGCTTCTCTATAGCTCGAACACACATGTTCTGTTTTTTTTGCAAATTAGTTTAGTTTTTTGTTTAAGATCAGCTAATTTTTCATCTATTTTTAGTCCGTTGTTTGCTTTCCTTTGGTCGTCAGAACAGTTTTTTGATGGTATCGTGCATCCTAGCCATGGTTTTATGATTAGCAGTACAGTCATGAAGAATGTGTGGTTGTCAATGGAACACCAGGTTATTTTGTGGAGTAATCTACTTGCCAATGGAACACCAGGTTATATTGTGTGTTTAATTTCATTCTTGAGCAACTAAAAGCATTGAGCATTTTCCCTTAAATTGTTTGTTTGAGTAGTTACTTCAAATGTTATATTTAAGCCAGCAATAAACTTAAACGAAACCCAATTGTGCACAGTAAACTTAAACCTAGCAGCTTGAGATTAATTATCCAAAAAAATCAACTTGAGTTTATTACCCAATTGTCATTAACAAAAATCAACTTGAAATTAATTATCCAAAAAAAAAATCAACTTGGGAAAGAATTTCCCAGTGTCAGCCTCTTAACTTCTAAAAAAAATCAACTTGAAACTTGCAAGCCTCTTAAAATGCATATTCTACTATTTGAGTACGATTTGATTGAACAACATTGTTTGAGTTATGTAATTTTGTTGAAGTATTTTTTCTTGATTTTAGAACTTTCTGTAGTTTTGGTTATTTGAATAGAATTTGCTATTATCAATATGTGAAGATAGAGTATTCTGTCAGAGAAGTCAGTTGTTAGTTCATTTCTTTCCCCCAATCTCTGACCTATTCATTTTATAATCTTATTGTGAAATTGTTTATGACTAGGTATAGATAAAAGTTGGATGTTGCTTTGTAATAGATTTAGTGATCCATATTTGGAAGGGGTAGAGTCGTTTATTAAATTCGTAAAGTCGCATATGAGTGAGAAAAGGGAGATTAAGTACCCTTGTAACAACTGTTGCATCTACTATAAGCATGAGCTCGATACGGTGAAAACCCACCTGCTAATAAATGGGATGCTAGCTTCCTATACTACATGGTTGCAACATGGGGAGCTTCCAATACCGGATGAGTCAAATGAGAGTGATGATGAATATAATGATTATGAAGATAAATTTGATGAATTGATTGAAGACCATCATAGGGGAACTTACATTGAGGGTTATACTATAGAGAGGGAGGATGTGCATAACTTTGACAAATTGTTAGAGGCCTCTCAGCGTTGCTTGTATACGGGATGCAAGGACACTTTGTTATCATTCGTAATTCAGATGCTTCAGGTTAAGGTAGAATATAGGTTGAGCAATAAGGCTTTCGATAATATTTTGAAGATACGACAATTCTTACCAGATGGCCATGTGATTCTAGAATCAATTTATGAGTGTAAGAAGATACTACGTGACTTGGGGTTGGGATATGAGCTCATCGATGCGTGTGAAAAAGATTGTGTACTATTCTAGAAAGAGAATACTCACTTAGAAATATGTCCTATTTGTGAGACGCCTAGGTACAAGATCAATGATGGAAAAGGTAAGAAGATTCCTCATAAGATCCTACGTTATTTTCCTTTGATACCAAGGTTGCGAAGATTGTACATGTCTAAGAAGACAGCTAAAGACATGAGATGGCATACTGATAAGCGTGTGGATGACGGGCTAATGAGGCATCCGACCGACTCTGAGGAGTGGAAAAATTTTGATCTGTATCATCCAGAGTTTGCTAATGAAGCTCGCAATGTTAGGTTGGGCCTTGCTACTGATGGGTTCAATCCTTTCGGTAACATGAGCACTTCTTATAGCATGTGGCCTGTGATCCTAATGCCTTTTAACTTGCCTCCTTGGAGATGTATGAAGGAACCATTTTTCATGATGGCCTTACTTATTCCAAGGCCGAGTCAGCTAGGTGTTAATATTGATGTCTACCTAAGGCCCTTGGTTGGTGAGTTAAAAGAGCTATGGGAGAATGGAGTTATGACTTATGATGCCTATACTGAGCAGACCTTTCGAATGCATACGACTTTAATGTGGACCATACATGACTTTCTTGCATATGGTGATTTGTCTGGGTGGAGAACAAAAGGTTATTTGGCTTGTCCCAGTTGCAACGGTAATCTAATATCATGCAAGTTAATAGATAAGATAGGGTGGGTGGGTCATCGATCTTACTTGCCTAAAAACCATGCTTGGAGGAAGGACACAAAGTTTGACGGTTTTCTTGAGCTTAATTCGAAATCATTGGACTTATCTGTGAAAAAGGTACTATCTCAATTGGATCTGACACAGCCAGTCAAATTTGGGAAGGATTCTACGAAGAAGAAAAGACATTGTGATCCTCAAGAATTGAGTTGGACCAAAAAAAGCATTCTGTGGGAGCTACCATACTAGAAGAGACTCAAGCTTCGACACAATCTGGACGCCGTGCATATAGAAAAGAATATATGTGAAAACGTTTATGGGACGATGCTAGCTATTGACAGTAAGAACAAAGACACATATAAAGTACGTAATGATTTGAAAAACATGAGCATAAGGGAAGAATTGCATCTACAGCTGCAAGATAATGGATCCTTTGTAAAGCCTCGGGCAGTCAACACCTTGAATCCACAACAAATAGATGGATTTTGTGAATTCTTAAAGTCGATCAATTATCCCGATGACTATGCAGCAAATATCTCAAGGTGTGTGACATAAAAAAATGGTAGGTTATCAGGAATGAAAAGTCATGATTGTCATGTTCTCCTTCAGCGTCTTCTTCCGATTGGTATGCGGGGTTATGTGAACAAGGATATCTATACGACATTGTTTGAGTTGGGCAACTTCTTCCAGGAACTTTGCTCAAAACACTAAAACGGAGTGATTTGGAAATGTTAGAGGAACAAATAATACTCATACTTTGTAAGCTAGAGAACATCTTTCCTCCAGCTTTCTTTGATGTCATGGTCCACCTAGCTGTTCACTTGCCACGAGAGGCTATACTTGCTGGACCCGTTCAATATCGATGGATGTACCCGATTGAAAGGTAAGCATTCCCATCATATGAATAGGTCCTCTATTAATACAATTATTTTTCATTGATATTGCTGTTTTATTTAAGGTTTCTTGGGACTTTGAAAGGGTATGTGACTAATAAAGCACGTCCACAAAGCTCGATTGCCGAGGCTTACAAAGAGTGTCTTACTTTTTGCTCAATGTACTTGAAAAATGGGATTGATAAGCCTGAGCGAAATGATGATGGTGGGGAATGTGGCCCTGAGATGGAGATATTCAATCAAAATATTCGTCTCTTCTCACCAATCATAAGGGCTACCGACCCAACTAAAAAGGAGCAAGAAATTGCTCATTGGTTTGTATTGTACAACACTCTTGAGGTGGAGTTGTATCTTGAGTATGTATGCATAACTTATAAACTTACTAATTATCAACTATTTTAAGTTATTTATAACCTTTGGTTATTTGGTTAGGGAACACAAGAAGGCCGTACGAATGTCGCATCGGCGTGATCCAACTCAAATACAACGACAAGAATTTCCAACATGGTTTAAAAAACGTGTAAGTTATATATATAAGAGCTTACAATCATTGAACACTAATTACTAACTTGGTATAATTGTCACATGTTCATGTAGATGAATGATTTGTGAACCGAAGGGTCCCCTGAAGCAACTTTGGAATTGTGGTCATTGGAAAATGGTCCTGGGTCGATAATTGATTTTTATTCTGGATGCATTTTGTAATGGCATTCGATTCCACACTAAAGATCGTGAGAACCATCGTAGGTGGCAAAATAGTGGGCTACTTGTGAAAGGAGATCATAAAGGTCAACATATTAACTTTTATGGTTACTTGTGTAAGATATGGCAACTGAGATACCTACATGGGGGTACAGTGGTTCTGTTCTAATGTAAATGGTACAACACCGGCTGCAAGAATAGAGCAGACTCTGATGGTCATGTGACAACCATTGATATTACAAAGCTTTTAGTATAAAAACGATCCATTTGTCTTATCAAGTCAAGTGACACAAGTGTTTTACGTTAATGACACTAGTAAAGGCCATAATTGGAGAGTCGTAGAAAGAGTTAGGCATCGAGGAACATGGGATGTACTAGAGCGTGATGATGCGTGTAATGATGCATTTCAACAAGGCGAAATCACTTATGGTTTCCCTATTCTCATCGAAGATATTAATATTCAGCACAACAGAGATGATATAGATCCTGAGATTATTCCCGATGGTGAAGTTATGGCAGCGCATATAGATGACAAGGATGATGAGGATGACACCATGGTAGAGTAATTAGATGACGAAGAAGACGAATTGCATACACAACTTGATCTTGGTGTGGATCCTGATATAGATTATTGACATGTAGTATTCCTCTTTTGACTTGTAGATGGTTTATTGCTATTATGAAAACTATTGTTTGTTTTTTATTTTTTCGTAGCTTTTTTGCCACAATTGTCTTTTGACATGTAGTATTTCTCGTTGCTGTGAAGTATCTTGATGATTTGCATTATTTTTTAGGCTTGGAAGTACTGAGGGATTAATCAGGTTTGTTTTTGTTTCAAATGAAGTCCTCAATAAATAAGGTATGCTTGACTGCAAGCCTGTCCACTTTCCCTCCTCTGTCAAACCATCTTTAGCATTCCTTCAACAGAACCACTTTCCTTCGGTATGCTAAAGGGACATTACATCAAGGGTTGCATTTTGCTCCTAGGACCTTCAAAATTACTGCCTACTGTGATATTAATTAGGCTGGAGATCAGTTGCTCGATATTAATTGCCTTCAAAATTACTGCCCATCGTGATATCATTTCATTCATGAGAAATTTCTCTCTAGTAAGATCTTTGTTTGTTATGTTGGCTCAGTGGATCAAATTGCTGACTTGTTTATCAAGCCTATTTCTAGAGCTGGTTTTCATTTTTTGACTGCCAAAGTTAGTCAGAATGGCTCATTACTGAGCAAATCAGTAAGTAGTTGCTGGTATTTACAAAGCGAGTTAGAAACTACCAAGGCAGTTAGTCTGGTTGTTGGTTAGCAGATGAGTTGCGACCAAGATATGTTCTGGGAAAATATGTTCTGCAAATCAATAAAGTTGAACAGAAAGTTTATCTTTGGTCAAATTCTATCTAAAATTCAAAAAATTTAGTAAAGCTATTGATAGAAATAAGCTATTGCATGTTATTATCATGATTTTGTTAGCTACTATGGTTCCTCTAACCATGATTTTGTTCTCATGGAGGTTATTATCATCAATTGTCTGGGTGTGGTGCTGGTTCCTTCCGACTCAACTTGATTGATGATGCATTTTTTTTTTTACGTGTATGCATTTCCCTCGGTACACCAGCAGCACAGAGATGCATATAGATGAATATGTGTGATGCATCTTTACGGCTGCTGCTGCTGCTGTGAATGCTGCCGGCCTTTTCCTGTCTCTCCTGCTGGTGCTGCCTACCACTGTTTTCTCAGCCTTTTCCTGTCTTTCCTGTTTCATGTAATGATTTTTGTTGCCTTTTCATTTATACCTACTTTAAATATTTAAAATAACAGATCTTCATTATTTCTCTTTGGCTTAAAAGAAAACCTCTGCTACATTTCGAAGTACTCAATTATGTTTTAAATTGGTTGTCATATGTGCATGTTCCATCAGACCACATTCTAGTGAAAGTGGAGTCCAATGTTCCCTGTCCTGTGCAAGGTGTTGATCCTTGAAACCTATATAAATGCAACATGGACTTTGTGGTAAATGGTCATGAAATTTAGTTGGTGAAATGTATCTATTCAATAAGAACCATGACAACAGAGTGTGGGCTGCTTTGTTCTTAATGGTACGTCGGATAATGAAGAATTACTATGGGACTCAGATTTCTTTCCCCAACTGTTTGGGACTTAAAACAATTATAATCAATATTTTACTTTCTTGTCAGTTATTGGCTTGTTGCCTGCACTAGTAACCTGCCGTTTTCTTTTATCTAATAGCTTTTTCTATTATAATTAATAACTAAATGCTAAAGATTAACTTTGATGGTCATCACAGTTTTCATTGTGTCAAGCAGTTTACTGAAGAAAATAAATGAAAGGAAGCTGTAAATTACATAAATGATTTTCGGCCATATTGCTGTTATTTATCATTTGAAGTTGCTCTTTTAAGGGAGAAGGGAAAGGAAACAGATCCTCTTACTTATGCAAAGTCACTCTCTTTGAGGTCAAGGTAATTGTATTCCTCAATATTCCGCAGTGTGAATCGGGTTTAATTGGTGTAAGTAACTCATTTCTGAGAATTGTGAGACAAGATTTTTTTTTTACTTGCCTGCTCTAGAGTTGTTCCAAAAATTAGCAAACATCTGGATCTTGCACCATTGTATGACGACACTTGAAATATGTTAGACAGATAGTATTTTGACTTTTGCACGCTTTCTTGTTGAGGCCACTTGCTGAGTCCTCTTTCTTCACTTGCTGATCTTTGAAACTTGATGTCTTCCACGCCCCACTTTTCTGTATCCTTAAATAATCTGCCACTATAGTTTCCCAGTTCCCAATTTTAACTTTGGTTTATTTTCAGCTGGTAAGGAAGTCCATATTCTACTCAAGTTATAGTCTTGGCAAAATACTGTGAAAATTACAGTTGGTATCCTAAATCTATTTTACAATCTTGTGGCTAACACATTATGTAATATCTAGGTTCATGTGTTAATTTTTTCTAGTCTACATGTGTTAATTTTTTTGTTATTCATTTTTGTAAATTTGATGTTCACTTCAAATTTAGATTATATATTAATAATTCAATTTGTCTTTATTTATTCAATTCAAGCATATGGTTCCTACAATGAAGCAAGGTAGTTATTCTACTCAACTTCTAGGAGATTCACAAACTCCCAAAGGTAATGAACTCAGTTCTCCCAATACAACATTCAACAAGACAAGTTCAAAATCGTGTAGAAATAATGACCCCAGCAACAACACAACTTATGCAATTCCCCACCACTGGGCAACCTGGCCAACATCCTAATTCAAATATTGTTTCCAACAGCTTAGGTAAGTGTTTTAAATTTTGTGTTCATGTATAGGCTATCATAAATTTTGTGTTCATGTAGTTATTATAATTTTGTGTTACTGCAGTTTTAATGTTTTTATGTTTATGTGAACTTTTAAATTTTAATAATTGTTCTTAGTTCGTATTTTTATTTTATGTTGATACTGGTAATGTTCATAACGATCTTGCTGATAATAATTGAGGCTGTTTTATTATGTTCATAGTGGCAAATGTTGATACAAATTACTCTATTTTTCTTTTAGCAAATCTATTTGTTTGTGGCTTGTTGTCATTTAATGAAATATACATATGTGAAACTTGTTATAATTGATAGTATACATTCATTTTAGGAAAAAAGCGTGTACAAGGTCCCACACGGGAGAAGATTATGGATAGAATCATAAAACAAATTGGTCGTCGCATTCTAGTTGATATTAATCGTCGACTAAAGGCAATAGAGGGGGAGAACTCCACTCACCTTTCAAATGCTCTCAGGGAATAAATTCGAATCCATGTACCAGTTCGAAAAACTGATTGAAAAGAGGTTGATTTCGGAATCAAGGAGTCTATCGTGATGAGAGTTGAGATAATATGAATTTAATTGTACTTGTTTAACACATTAGTAATTACGTGCTTCTAATTTAATCTTCATTTATTTGTTCAAATTGCAGCAAACTTTTGAATTTGAAAATTATAAGAACGATGAGGTTCTTAGGCATATTATTGATAAAAAAATGTCAAGAATTATATTCAGAATAAAAGTGCAAGTTACACAAGTACTACATTGCCTTTAAAGAGAAGCGGATGCCTAATCTCAAAATCCATCCACTACATCCATGTAAACTAGAAGATTGGGTATTTATGATTGATAATGTGTGGGAGACCGAGGAATGGAATGTGGTATCTTTTGTTGATTTTTATTATACTATAAATTAAAATTAATTATTATTGATGGTATGCATGAATAGTTGATTTAATTATTTGGTTTCCTTTTTTTTTGTTGTAGGATAAGTCTAACAAAGCAAAGTTTGCTCGATCTTGTGTGAAGTATAATCATACAAGTGGTTATAAATTATTTTTATCACAAGCATCAATATTTGTAAGTATTGTTAAAATTTTTATACTTCTCTAAATGATTACTATTTCATTGTATCCTTACCAACAAAATCGAGTGACATTATAGGTTAAAAAGAACAATGGTATGGAACAACCTATTACAGAAAAGTTTAAGGAGACTCATATACGTCATCTGGATGAGAAAGAGGTGTAGATAAATGATAAAATTCAATAACATCATGTATGTATGAGTATTTTAATTTCAAGAAATGGTTAATGTGCATTTTATTACGTTAAGTATTAAAAATTTATGAATTTAAAAAATTACAGGATGAAATGGTTTTAAAAATTGTTGAGCAATCACAGCTTGATGTCACTGAACTGAGAAGAATAGATTTCTATGCAGGTGCTTGGAAAGAGCTTTGCCTATTTAAAAGGTATAAAAAATCATAAGAGCATCGGTTCATCCTTCACATATGTTAAGGAGCCTAATCCAGAGGTGATTGCTTTACGAAAGCAAGTGAAAACATACATTTCAGAGCATTTTACAAGTGTTGGCAATAAAAGCAGGTGTGGATTCAGCTAGTATTCCAGGTTTAGTTCCAAATAGCAAAAGCGAGGATGACACATTTTGTGGAGGGCATAATTCCACTTTTTTTGGCTAAATTGAATGTGGAATTTCATTAAACTTTTTGATTAAAGTATTTTTTGGATATTAGGATAATTAGTTAGTGGATATATATTTGGATACAATGAGGTGAGGGATTGTTTTTTGAATGCATATCAATTTTTGAGAACTTTTTGGATACTACATATATTTTGGGATTGAAGATTATTTTTAAATTTTAGAGATATACTATTGATGATTACCTTTCAAATCTGGATATATAAATTTTATGTTGATTTGAATGGAATGTATGTAAAATGAATTTATATATTATGTGTTTGTGATTTTTGAATGAAGTTGAATGATATATTATAGAAAAATTTAAATTATGTTTTAACCAAATAAAAATTTAAAATTTAAAATTTAAAAAAAATAATATGCAAAAACAACACACATATATATATGGTAATGAGGGAAAAAATTACCATTAATGACACATTTATTTGTGTTGGTAAGGTATTAAAATTAAAAATATTATAATTATTTTTGCTGACAATTATGATATTGGTAAAAGTATTAAATCTATTCAATTTTTATGTTTTTTTGCCGACGAATTTTGTGTTTGCCGACATTATTTTTAACTTACTGACGACGCACAATTATGTGGCCCTTATTACTTTTGCCGATGCAATGTATTAGCGACGTACAACTGTGTTGCCAAATCTATTACTGTGTGTCGCCAAATCTATTACTTTTGCCGATGCAATGTATTAGCGACGCACAACTGTGTCGCCAAATTTATTACTTTCGCCGATGCATGGGGTACGCATTGGCAAAACCTTTTCTCGACACACTTTTTCTGAAGGATTGGCAACGCACTGTTTTTGGTTGCCAAAAATTTTTACCGACTCAATGAGGCTTAGCCGACAACTTTGTTTGTGCCGCTGAAAGTGCTTTTTGTTATAGTGGTTCCTACCCTCCTATCCACACCATACTTAACTATGTTAACAACTAGATTTTTATCTAGGCACCACACTCCATTATACTTTGCAGCAACCTGATACGCTTCACTAATATTTAAGAATCTCATAAAGCCAAATCGTGTATTACTCCTCAATCTTCTCTTTCTTGGAATAAAGACATCACCCTTTCGCACTTGTTAAAGATGTTATTGAGCCAACATTGGTGTACCATCTCCAAAATGTTGTCTACGAAGATAGTAGCATTAGTACCACCAGCACCCCATCCTTCCTGAGATCCACACCCACCATTCTTAATCTCACTCTCAGCTTGCATTGGCTCAGGTCGCCCTTTCACCACTTTCACTACCTCAGAGTGTTTGCTCTGGGCTACCACAGCTCTCCTCTCTCTCACAGCTCTCCACTTTATCTTGTATAAAGCTTGCCCCAGATGGATTGATAGATAAATTTATCAGTATTGATAACGGATCAATCAATTTGGAGATTGATCGATCGGTCTGCAACAATACTCCAATGAGGTAAAGATAGATCGATTAGGATCTATGACCATCGATCGGTCTGTTAGACAAATCGATTTTCCAATTTCGGGACTGCACTATTTAACCTGTTATAGTTGTGGTTGTTTAATGATTCTGACCAAGTTTCTCATATAATTTTGCTTCAAAGCATTATTCCTGTATTCTTTCAAAGATTTAGTAAAAACGTGTAAACTCGTTGACATAAGCATAACTTGTCGAACCACGTGAATATGTGTACCTTTTTCATGTGGCTGTTTTTTTAGTTCATTTTTGTTTTTTGTGACTTGTACGTGCTTTGAGTGACTTGTAGGTAGAATTATTGTCGTGCTTAATTTTTATTAACAAGAACAAACTAAAAAAAAAAAATGAACCTCTACTTAGTCTTAAAAGAACTATAATTCTATTATTTTGAATACAAATTATTGGCAGTAAAACAATAAATAATGCTTCATAAACTAATTATTTCTATATTGGAATAAAAGGAAACTCTAAGGGGAAAAAAAAGCCATATGGGAAGATATGGATTTAACTTCTCGATTGATTATAAAAATCTTATGTGAAGGATGAAGTGCTTTGCAAATTAGAATATTTTTACAACATAAACATAGTATATTCAATTTAAATACTAGAATAAAATCATTATATAGAATTTTATAATATTAAAAGCTCTATAAAAAATATCCGAAATGCTATTTAAAAAAAATAAAGCCCAGAAAGCGGGTGGCCATACCCTTTCAAAGGAGAAATGATCCAAAGGGTAGTTTAATTTGCTCCAGGTTTGGCTCATTATAGGTTTACAGCCGAGTTGTTTGACTTTCTTTTATTTTTTTGGTAACATATTTGAATGTGTAAATATTTGTAAGTTATCATTTACAGTTGCAAAAAAAAATTTTCCTTCACTATTTATGACACCACCTACATGGAAAGCTCATCTTCTTCCAGTTCACAGGGTAATTTGATAAGATTCAACGCTATCAGGTTGAATCCTTCTATTCAACTAACAAATCTACTTTTTTACCTTTCAGTTCCAAGAAATTGAGAGTACAGATAAGGATTCAATATGAAAGCTGTTTTATATATATATATATATTTAAAAAAGTTTAGAAACCCAATTTTGAAAAGACTGATCATTATATAGAGTGTTAACCCTTGTTGGTTCCTGACATGTTGGAACATTTTGCTATTTTTGGAAAATTATTAGCTACCCGGGACTATATATATTATAAGACAAATAAAAATAAAAATATTTAATACACACTAAGGTGTTTGATAAATTTTAAAAGTGAAAACTAAGTGCTAAAACTGAATGCTAAATTGTATAAGTTAAGAAACAATTTGATAAAAAGTATAAGTGGTAAATTAAAACTAGTTATTTGATATACACACAAAAATTTGTATTCAAAATGTATTATTATTTTTAATATTTCTTTTAATTTTCATATTGTGGTGGCAATGGTATTGTGATAGTAGCGGCATGTTAAGAATGGTGAGGTGGTGGTGGTGGTGGTGGTGGTGGTGAGGGTAGAGGTGATGACATGGTGGTGGGGATAGTGGAGATTGTAATGAAAGTAGTTGTGACATTGAGGTGATGGCAGCAACTAACTCTAAATTTTTTTGTTAACGTGGTTATTAAGAGTTAATCGTTTGTTTCTATAGTAATATAAAAAATTTTAAATTTTCACATTAATATAAAAAATTCTAAATTTTTAACAGTAATTTTTCAAATTTTCTCACACAAATGTTTTACATAATTCTCAAATAGTTAATCAATAATTATTGATTATCAATGAAAAAATTAACATTTTTCATACGAGAAATAAATTTTTTTCATCAAGAAATACAAAAAATTCTACAATCACATATTTTTACAATAAAATTTTTTTAGAATCACAAATTTTTTTATTATGAGCTCTAGATTTCTACAATGTACAATATCACCCTATATAAAGAAACAATGTAAAAATTTAAACTTTTTTTCCAAATTAAAAATCATAAATCCTAGATTTCTACAATTACACGCTATATTGGTCAACTCCGAAGGAAATGTGGGGTTCAGTTCGATCAAATTTGAAAATTGCCAAACTGAAAGGGAGGGGTTGGGTGTGGGCAAGATGTTAAGTACAATTGTGTAATCTATATTTTTTGTAATAAAATTTATAAATGCATAAAGTATTTATAGATTATGTATTTAAAATTTGTACTTTAAATATAAATAATTTAAAAAGTGTATATATTTAAAAAGTATATTTTGAATGTATATTTATGGGGTCAAGTATTTTTAAAATTTATATACATACTATAATAATATTAAAAAAAATAAATTGTAATGCAGTCATTTGACCATATACCCTTGAGGGTGGAATCGCCCATCGGTGTTGGCAGCAATATGGGGTGGTGGAGGGGATGGAGTTATTGAAGGGAATTGAATCTCATAAAACTAAGATGGTGCATACGATTCGAATCAAACGTAGCACGGGACAAAGATCATACAACAAAAAAACTGTACTGCATTGTTCCGTCTGAAATCACAGGGAAACCAATCGGACGAAATTCGTGCAGGATGAACAAAATATCCTCCCAAACCCTGAAACAGAAATTCGATACACATATACGGCAGAATAGGGATTATACCTGCTCGATCTCACTGATTTGATCACGTTTCTGTTATTGAACTTGAATCTAAAGATAAACACAAAAATCAACCGGCAATTTTTTCTCCGTTCAGAACTTCAGCTATATTCCTGGATGTCAAAGACATGAACTAAGTGTGGGCTTAGATCTTTCGTGCTCCAAACCCTATCTGGCTATCTCTTCTAGTTCTAGTTCTCACGTTATGTGGAAACCCTAAAAGATTATATGAATGTATCGTATCGCGGCCAGGGTTATAACGACATATAAATAGGCTACATCAGGGACCTATAGAGTAAATAAGACATGGGCTTCCAATGTAATTATGAAATCATGTCTCAACCCAGAAGCAATTTCACAAAACATAAATTATAATTCATTACACTAAAGAGGTCATAATTACACTCTCAGCCTTATTCTCAAAACTAATTATTTGAGTTTCTGTTATTAAATAATTATTATTCTCCATACGTAAAGATTACAGATACTCGCTGATTAAATTAAATTACTAACATTTATATTTAATCGGCATTTTTTAAAATTTTTTAAGCTCTTCCGCTTAACTTATTTGATTTTTGGATTATAAAATCCACATGCAATGTTTGACTCGGTCAAAAGTTATAACTTTTTTTAAGAGAGTATCATTAGTCCCAATTAATCGGGACTTAGATTCCGTTAATAATTAATATCCACCATATAATTAATATCGTTGTCCATCTTACAAGGATTATTGACCCATACAGGATCGCACCATTTAATGAATCAAAACAATTAATATTAAATATATATAAATAAATAATTATTTGAGATTAAGAGTATAAGAACTCATAGTAATCATGTGGTGTAAATTAATTTATATAATCAGTATAAAATTAATTATCCCAACGTAGTTCTGTTCAATACACACAATGTAGACTAGTACAATGAGCCGGAACAATAGACGACGTTATTATATGTTTTTCGTAATCAAGACATGTCTACTAAAACTCGATGCTACAGTCATACCGATGGTTTGTCCAATTCCATCTAAACTGTGAACTAAAACTTATATTCCACAAGAACCTTTAATCTGGTCTTCCATGTGTAAGCCGAACTCTACATACCAAATTAAATACTATGTAGAATAAAAGACAACTATGCACAATATTAAATAAATAATGAAACGCATACATTGCTCATAAAGATCCTTATTAAAATAAAAAAATAATTTTTATTAATAAATAAAAACAATACTAAAAATTCAAACATGATTTTTAGTATACAACTCTAACAATCTTCCACTTCGAGTCAGCAACCGCTCCGTTATCATTACAATAAAGTGTAATAGCCGACTGTACTGAATGCATCACATCTAGATCCAGTAAAAAATTTCAAAGCCAAATGGTCTCCTTAGCTACTTCAAAAATTGCCACATACTCGGCCTCCATGATGGAATCAGCAATGAAGGACTGCTTGATACTCCTCCAACTTATGGCTCCACCTCCCAAGGTAAACACATATCCCGAGGTAACTTTTTAGAATCCTTACCTGATTGAAAATCTAAATTTGTGTTCCCCAAAGGTACTAGACCAACTATCTGGTAAACTAACATATAATCTTTAGTCCTTTTCATGTACTTGATTATATGTTTTACCGTTGTTCAATGTTCTTGCCCTAGATTAGAGCGATATCTACTAACCATGCTAACGAAAAAATAGATGTGGGGTCTAGTACAAAGTATATACATGAGGCTTCCTCCTGTCGAAGCATAAGGAACCGCTTTCATCTTCTCTATCTTATCAGGTGTCTTAGGACACTGATTCTTGGATAGAGTGATTCCACACCTGAAAGAGATAAACCCTTTCTTGGAATCATACTTGCTAAAATGAGTAAAGATATCATCGATATAAGTAACTTGTGATAAGCCCAACATCCTTTTCCTGCGATCTAGCCAAAGCTTGATCCCTAGGATGTGACTGCTTTTCTCAAGTTTTTCATATCGAACTGGCCGAATAACTGTACCTTCACCGAAGATAATATCTTCACATCGTTTTCGATGAGTAAGATATCATCTACGTAAAGCACTAGAAACACCACCAAGCTTCCATCACGCTTCCTGTACACAGAGGATTCGTCAGGATATTGATCAAAACTATAAGATTTAATGACTTGATCAAATCGAGTGTTTCAAGACCAAGATGCCTGCTTAAGTCCATAAATAAATCTTTTAAACTTGCATAACATGTGCTCTTGGCCCTTTGCTATGAAACTGTCTGGTTGTATCATATAAATACACTTGTCAAGACTTCTGTTAAGGAAAGCTATCTTAACGTTCATTTTCCAAATTTCGTAATCGAAATGAGCCATAATGAATAAGAGAATTCGGATACACTTAAGCATGACTACCGACGAAAAGGTCTCATAATAATTGATTCCTTCTTTCTGAGTGAACCATTTCGCAACAAACCTAACTTTGATGGTTTTTACCTTTCCATCTACTCCTCTCTTCCTCTTATATATCCACTTGCATCCGATGGGTTTTATCCCTTCGAGTAGTTCTACAAGTTCCTAGACTTGATTAGAGTATATAGACTCCATCTCTGAATTTATTATCTTTTGTCATAAATCTGTATTTTTATCTTGGAGTGCTTCATTGTAGTTGCTGGGTTCAGTATCCTGTTTTTTTAGGATCCTGTCAAAAGACTCTCCCAAGAACATATAAATATCTCGTTGATGAATAACCCTTCCACTACGACGAGCCACTATCTATGTCTGTGCACTAGCAGTGACATGTTGTGCTGGTTCTGAACTCTGTGCACCATAATCCACATCCTGCCCTATTTGTGAAACCGATATGTTGATGGTAGCATCGAGATCTGGTTCAAAATCCACACTTATACCGATAATCCTCCCACTACGACGAGACAATGGGATATCAGAGGCCTGTGGCGCTTCTACTGTACTACTGGTATTACCTCTTAGCTCTTGTAGAATAATTCTACTTCTGTGCTTGTGATTTATTACATAGTCCTCTTCCAAGGACCGGGCATTGGTACCGACAATGACTTTATGGTCTTTTAGACTATAAAATAAGCCACCCTTCGTTCTCTTGGGATACCAAACAAAGAAATAAACTTTCATCATCGGTTTCAATTTATCTACATTCCCCTTCAGCACGTGTGCTGGGCACTCCCAAATCCGAATATGTCTTAGACTAGATTTGCGCCCGGTCTACAATTCTGTGGGAGTAGAAGTTACTGACTTATGAGGCACCAAGTTCAAAATATAAGCTTCCATTTCTAATGCTAATCCCCAAAACAAATCAGGTAACTCTGAATAACTCATCATAGACCTTACTATCTCTATAAGAGTCCTATTCTTTCTTTCTACTACACTATTTTGCTGTGGAGTGCCCGGTGCAGTCAACTGGGAGGTAATCCCTGCCTCTGATAAAAGATTCCTGAACTCTCCCAAGTGGTACTTGCCACCACGGTCAAACTGTAGGGTTTTGATACATTTATTCAGACGTTTCTCCACTTTCGCCTTAAATTCTTTGAATTTTTTAAAGTATTCAGACTTACAGTGCATCAAATAAATGTACTCATACCTTGCGTAATCGTCAATAAAAGTGATAAAATACTCAAAGTCTCCTCTAACCCGAATAGTCATAGGTCTACATAAATCAAAGTGAACTAATTCTAACGGCTCTTTAACTCTATACCCTTTAGCCGAAAACAGCCTCCTAATCATCTCTCCCTTTAAGTAGGACTCACAGACTGAAAAATGTCTTTACTTCTAATGAACTCAAAGGTTCATCTTCTACTAGTATCTATTTATCATTTTTAGATTAATTTGACCTAAGCGTACTTGCCAAAGATACATTTAGTTCATCTTAGAATGATCTTTTATCTTATATGGTAAATAAGAAGTGTTATTCAATTCATTCAATTGCAGTGTAGGATAGGTTGGAGTAATAACATAAAGATTATCTTCCAATATACCAGAACAGTTAACCCGTTTATTATTCTTAATAACTACAGAGTTATTAAAATAAATCAAATATCCATCGTTAACCAATTTAGAAATAGAAACTATGTTCCTTCTAATAGAAGGTACATAACGACAATCTCTCAAAACATGTTCTCAACTAAAACTGAAAGTGACATCTGCTACTGCAACTGTTGTTACTTTTGTATTATTTTTCATATACAGGTAAATCTTTCCATCATTAAGTTGTCGGATTTTTTAGAACCTCTGCAATGAATTACAGACATAATTAGTAGTTCCTGTATTTACATACCAGGTACCGGTAGATAACACCGTTAAACATGTTTTCACAACTAGTGAACAGATATTACTTTGATTGTTTAGCTTGCCAAGATAAATCGGACATTGTTTTTCTCAGTGCCGTGTCTGGTAGCAGTGAAAAGATTTGCCTTTTGAATTTTTTATATCAGTCAGTGGTCCACTAACTATCTTAGGAATCATGCCACTCTATTTCTAAACCTTTTCTTCTTCTTGCCTTTCGGCCTAAAAGAAGAACTTTTTTCAGAAACAAACACATTTCCTAGTTTCTTAAGATCACCCTCAATAATTAAAGTTATATTCAGATTCTTTTTCCAGTCAACATAATTAGGATCCCTAAGTTTGTTCTCTTTGAGTATTGTTGCAAGTGGATTGAAAGTTATTTTAATATCTAAGAATCACATAATTAAAAACATTAATTATGATGAGCAAAACTTTAAATTCAATTTTAAAATTTGATTTTCTCTACTATTTTAAAAAGAACTCGCTAGCTGCTTAGTACACTGTGAATAGTATGGCTAGATGGGAAAGATGTCTACCATTCACTATTTATCAAGACATGTCAATTCCTATTAATTTTACTATCTAGGTAACAGATCATGCCAAGTAAAATTAAATAGCTGACATAACTTTGGTCCTATAAACAATAACAGCGACTCAGATAGAGAAGATACTATTATTTACAATTAAGTGTATACCATCACTTAATCCAAAATTAATCGCTTCACAATGAACTCTTTAGATAGAGAAGTGATCTACACTAACAATTATTCAGAATTATCCTTGAATGAGGTTTGTATCGGTGATACCGCAATTAATTCTGTCTGATGGGAAGGATGGGGAGGAAGGCCCAAATGTCAACACACAAAATTAATTACATCACCTACAAACCAATGATGGAGACCGTGAGATTTATCTGTGAATAAATTTTCTCACCCACTTAGTTTTTAAAATAATTTTGAAAGTTATAAAAACTCGTTTAATTTTAATAAATTCATAATTTCGAAATAAAACACACATTACAAATATTTCGTTAAAAATCAATCTTACGTGTTATATGTGTAACTAATAAAATTTTCAATTCTCCCTTTTTATGAAAAAGCATTTTTAAATAAAATCTGAGAATTTAATTTTATTGTCCAGTTACTCATATTAATTAATTTTTAAAAAATAAATTCATTTAAATTAAACCCTTTGTCAAGCATGCAACAATAATGGTTGTCTATGTTGTCCAGAATTATATATCCACAACAAAAATCATAAACAGATAATCTCGGCTTCTATGGTCAATTCATTATATCCAGAGCTGCCTCATGATCCCAAGGCATCCATGTTTGCCCGAGCCGCACGGGGTTCATTTCCGTGACCAAACTTCACTGTTCTGTTTTCGTCCGGACGAGTTGACGGCCACCGGGACGATTCTATTCCAGTGACTATTTTGTCCGGATGGACGTCCAGACATTCCTACTCTAGAAACTTTTTCGTTCGGATGAGCCTTTGGATGAAATCCCTCCCAAATGATTTTCGTTCAGATGAAAGGTCGATCGTCCAGATAGAACGAGATTTTCTGAACTTCATTTTTGCGAACCCTAGTTGTGTCACTATGCATCAGAACTATTCTAAACTGATTAAAACACTGCAAAATGACTGAAAACTCTTGCGAGGCTTCCAAAACACAATCCAATCTTCAACTTTAACCTGCTAAAGATTACAAACTAGGTTCCTATGGCTCCATATCAGGAGTTTACATTCAATCTACTAGAGAGAGAAGGTTACACATGATCATATGCCCCCAATGGAGTTCACATTGATTCTACCACGATCAAATCGCCGTGAAAACTAAAAACTATCATAATACTTTCATGCAATCAAACATACATTCATATATAACTATAAAGCTGGGATAGAACGCTGTTAAACAAAGGTTAGCATAGTTCTAGCCTACCCGAACCCCATATGCATAGATTAATAGATATGGACAACATGGACTTGATTCAACCCATATGCAACATTAAAGACCGCTCTGATACCACTTCAAGGGAACTGAATCCCAGAAAACTAAAATGGTGCATATGAATCGAATCAAACATGGCGCATGACGAAAATAATACAACAAAAAAAACTGTACTACGTCTTTCTGTTTGGACGTATGGGCAAACCATCCGAGCAGAATCCGTACAGGATGAACAAATTATGCTCCCAAACCCCGAAACAAAAACCCGATACACCCACATGGTGGAATAAGGATTATACCTGCTCAATCCCACTAATTTGATTACGTTTATATTCTTGAACTTGAATCCAAAGATCAAAATGGCAATCAATCGGCAATCTTTTCTCCGTTTAGATCTTCTACTGTATTCCCAGATGCCGAAGACACGAACTAAGTGTGGGCTTAGATCCTTCATGCTCCAAAACCTATATGACTATATCTTCTAGTTCTGATTCTCACGTTACGTGAAAATCTTAATAGATTATATGAATGTATTGTGTCATGGTTAGAGTTATAACGACATATAAATATGTTACAGTAGGGACCTATGGAGTAAATAAAATATAGGCTTTCAATGTAATTATGAAATCCTGCCTCAACCCAAAGACAATTTTACAAAACATAAATTATAATTCATTCTACTAAAGAATCATAATTGTACTTCTAACCTTATTCTCAAAACCAATTATTTGAGCTCATGTTATTAAATACTTATTATTCTCCCCACGTTAAGATTACAGATACCCGTCGATTAAATTAAATTACTGATAATTATATTTAATCGGTTTCTTCAAAAATTTCTCAAGCCTTTCCACTTAATTTATTTGACTGCCAAATTATAAAATTCACCTGCAAGGTTTGGTTCGGTCAAAACTTGTAAACTTTCTTAAGAGAATATCACCAATCTCGACTAATCAGGAGGTGGATTCCATCAATAATTAATATTCATCATATAATTAATATCATTATCTAACTAATCGGAATTATTGACCCATACAGGATTGCACCGTCTAATAAATCAAAACAGCGAATACTAAATATACGCAAATAATTAATTATTTGAGAGTAAAAGTATAAGCACTCATAGTAACCATGCGGAGTAAATTAATTTATATAGTTAGTATAAAATTAATTACCATAACGTGATCCTGTTTAATACACACAGAGTGTACTAGCACAGCGAGTCGAAACAATAGACGATACTATTATCTGTTCCTGTAAACAAGACAAGTCTACTAAAATTCTATACTATAGTTGTACTGATGGTTTGCCCAATTCCATCTAAACTGTGAACCAAAACTTATATTTCAAAAGAACTTTTAATCTGGTATTCCGTGTGTAAGTCGAACTCTACATATTAGATTAAATACTATATAGAATAAAAGATATTCATGCATAATATTAAATAAATAATCAAAAGCATACATTACTCATAAAGATTTTCATTAAAATGAAAAAATAATTTTTATTAATAAATAAAAACAATACAAAAAATTCAAACATAATTTTTAGTATACAACCCTAACAATTATGATGACGGCTACGGTGATGGCAGCTACGGTGATGGCGTGGTTATAGCGGTCGTAGTGGGGATGGTGTAGGTTAGGGGTGGTGACAGTAATAAACGTGGTTCTGGCATTATATATGCTAGTGGTAGTAATATGGGGTAGTGTATGGCATAGTGGTGGTTATATGGTAGTAGAGATGAGGTTATGACAGTCGTAGTGGTGGTGATTGGATTACGACAATCGTGGTAGTTGTAGGATCATGGTGGTAAATGGTGGAGGCATAATAGGCTTGGTGGTAGTAAAGGTGGCGGTTGTGGCATGGTAATGGTATGGTGGGGATGGTGGTATGGTAATATGATGGTGGCATGATGGTAGTGGAGTGGTGGCATGATGGTGGTGGAGGGGATCAGGTGGAAGCATAGGGGTGGTGGCGATGGCATGGTGGTGGCAGCAGTAGTGGGGATGTGATGGTGGTATAGTGGGGGTGGTAGCATCATAGTGGGTGGAGTGGCATGATGGTGGCAGGGGAATGAATGCAAGGTGGTGGTGGTGGTGGTGGTGGGAAGTGATCCCCAGGGGATGGTGGTATGAGGGTGGAGGTAGGATGGGAATAGTGGTAGTGATGGGATTGTGATAGCCGTAGTGATAAAATTATAATGGTATACGTCAATTCTTGTGTATTAGCAAGTATAAATTCAGTTTAAATTAAGTAAAAAATTTGCTACTTAAAATTTTAAGTAATATATATTTTAGTTATGAAACGAACTTAATTTATATTCATTTATAATACATTTAGCATTAAGTGTTGAATTGTGTTATTAAACAATCTCTATATGGATTACTTTTTATCTTTTACATAACTGACAAATTGGTCAATGTTGTCACACCAAAGCATTTTTCACTATAAAATTATATATAGGCATCACTTAAGTAATAACACATTTGGCTTATTTATTATTCCAGATAAGATTGAATTGGATATGAGGGATTAGTAATACTGAGAGTCCCACATATTTTTTTGTATACTAATGGATTATGGATGCGATTATGTATATAATGAGAAATTTAGTTAATGTTTGGTTAAAATGGTATAAAGAATGTGATAAAAGTTGTAGAATTATTTCTAAGCATTAGATAAAGAAAAAAAATAATTCAGAACTTTGTACTAATAATACTAAGGAAGGATTTGGTATTGCTAATCCCATGAATAAGAGATTAACAATCCCTCAATTGTCGAACTGTTAGCCCGAGTTTTACAATACAAATATAGGACTCACAATATCAAGAGAATAAATTTTTTTGATAAACTACCCTTATCCCTTTATCTACTCCAACTCCTTAATACCTCGTAACAAACAAGACCATTGTGTTCTGGCATTACCAAAGAATTACTTTATTAAGCAATAATTCCTTTTGGTTGATGCCTCATAGGCTATGTTTGAATGGCACGAATAATGAGTAAAAATGAAAATGTAATTCTAAATCTTCGTAATTCCTGCATTTGGTATGATTGAGAATAGAGAAGTAATTATTGATTAATTAATTATTTAACTAAGAATCACATTTTTAAACTAAGTTAGAATATGATTCCTATTCTCCCTATGGTAATTTTAAATTTCAAGATTAATTAATATAAAAATAAAACATTAAACTCTAATAAATTTTTAAAAAAGATTTTCTGAATAAGTTTTTTGAATTTAGTCCAAATGTCCGATTTCTCTTAGTATAAATTAAATTTCTAGATATTTCCTAGCAATCACATTCATGCATCTCATAATTCTCGTCTTCAAACACGGCCATATTTCCTCTCTTAGCTTTTGAGCATCAATTTCTGTTTGGTTTAGCTTTTTTTTGAAGGTTTTTTTCTTAAAAATCTTTTGAAAGTACATTTGTTTGGCATCACATCATAATCAATTAGCTTCTTTTATATTTTTTCACACATTTTTACATCTATTTTTTTTATAAAAAAACTCAATTTTTTTTTAAAACTTATGGCCAAACACAATCCTCTTTTTATGTACTTTAAACTTCCATATATAAAAAGATGACAATCCACTTTGTTATTGCCTCGGTTACTAATTACCCACCTATATATAAACATTATAGGGGTAAATTGATATATTGAAAAGATTTCAATCAATAATTATTTTTTCAGAGACAAAAAAAGTTCTAGAGTTAAAAAAGTTTATAATCTAAAAGTGTTTATCCAAACACTCAGAAAAAATAAATTCCTTTTGGGTCTTTTTTGTAAATAGGGAAAAAAAATTTATTGGCTTTTTGTAAATAAGCAAAAATGAAAAAAAAAAATTGGCTGACAAACCACGACTAGTGTACACTGTACATAAAATTAAGTTTCTCCTGACAATGCCGAAATGGGAGGTTTATGAATCCCGAAAGGCTATGCTTTGTAATTTAGATTAAAAATAATTTTTTATTTTAAATCAGGTAAATAAAAATTTTATCTAGTTAAGTGATTTCAGGTTACTATGCATGATTTTAAAAAAAAAGTATGCTAATCATTGCGTTGTACGCCGTGAATAATAATAAACTGTAAGTGATAAAAGTTTAACTCTGATTTATTATATAAAAATAACATAGTCACATTGTAACATAGTCAAGAGTGGCTATAATTAGACATAAATAATAGAGACCAGTCACTATGCACAGCATGTGTTAAATGCATATTTTAATAATCGAATTAGTTATTAGAAATTATTAATTATTTTGATATATATATATATATATATATATATTTTTTTTAAATTTGTAGGAACATTATGGGAATGCTTCACACAACTTTATTATGGGAGAGATACCAAGTGGGTGCTCTCCCTTTATAGAATAGTATAGATAATAAGAAGTGATTAATCTATTTTTTAAACCTCGTAAAAGTTTAGTCCTACTATATTTATTTCACTAATTTAGTCCAATTATAAATCAGAATAAAATTTAATAACTAATTTAACCATATTTGAAAAATTAAACTTTTTTTTTCTATAAGTTTGAATTTAGCATAATCCCCTCAAATCTTCCACCCTCCCACTTGTAATTTTGCGTAACCCCTCAAATCGCCACCCCTAATCTCTCGTAAATTCCTTCTCCCAAATCCCTAACTGCCACCTAAATATTTGTTGAGAGTGTCTTGTATTATGTGAACCCATATAATTAGTATTTTATTTACATGTATTTTGGCTGGGTTGGAATCATGAATCTACAAGAAATCTAATATGTGTATGGTTTTATAATTATCTAGAACTAGGATTTTAAAGTTTGCCTATAAATAGGACTCTATAATTCTAGTTATTTATGTAGAAAATTGAATCGAATGAATTAAAGATGTATGGAGAGGTGAAAATTTAACGAGGACACATGAGTAACTTTTAATCGGAGAAATGAGATTTATTTTGGGTCTCGAGTTTTTGGATATTTTTTATCTCAAAATTGTACATTCTACGATTATAATAGATTATCTCTCTTACCCGTAGATATAGGTGGATTGTACCGAACCACTTATATTGTTGCATGATTTTTCTTTGATATATGCATAGATGTGCTTCTGTTTGCGTTCGAGATTTGTTGCTCAAATCTCAATAAGTGGTATCAAAACCAATAATATATGATTTGAAGCCGTGATGGATGAAGGAAGTAAGGTATTATTTTTTTTGTTTCGATTCAATTAAATCAAAAAGTAATATTATTTTTGGCAAAAAAAAGAAAAAAATATTCGACCAAGAGACTATGGGGCGATGGGCGCTGGTGAAAAGCTGTTGATTTGCAAAGGAGGCATTGTGATTTACAAAAAGCAAGAAGACAATATGGCGGCATGTTCACCAGCGACTTTATAAATTATGTTCGATGAGTTGATGAGCAAATTCTGGGCATAGGTTTTGATTGACGTGCAAAGAGGTATTCATTGTGCCAACAAGCAGATTCTGGAAAGACTTTTGATTTGCATTGTGAGAGTGAGTGTGATCCAGTGTGACTTGGGCTTAAAATTAGTGGCTTAAAATTATTTTGTTATATTGGTTCGTATATATAACAAAATAATTAAAGGAGAAGGTGTCTCCTAAAGTTTTTTAATGCTGCAGATTCATTAGTATAGTTAGAATTTTTAGATTTTGAGTGATTTAATGAGATTGGACATATTCGACTCAAAATCGAGTTTGATCAAGGACAATCGGGAATAATTGCAGTTGATCATAAGTAATCAAGATCAATCTAGTTCAATCAATGGTGAAAGAATGATCATCAATGGATGCAGTTAGAATTTTAGTTGTAGGTGAAATCAAATCAGACGGTAATTTTTTAATTCGACAGATGATTAACAACCAATATACCTCAGTGAATAGGTGGAGTGGTGGTGGACACCTCAACGAATAGGTGTCGGATATCTCGGTGTAGAGGTACGGATCATATTAGTTTGAGTGTGATGGATTAACAATGATGGCAGAATTGACATCAACACTGGTTATCTTCACAGTGATTTGCAAAATTCAAACTAAGGTAGAGATTGTTAGGTGTGCATCTTGTATTCTGGGGAATCATATAATTAGTTTTTATTTACATGTATTTGGGATGAGCTAGAGTTATGAATAAATAATAAATTTAATATGTGTAAGACTTTATAATTATGTGGGGCTAAGGTTTTAGATTGCCCATAAATAGGACTATATAATTTTAATTATTTGTGTAGAGAGTTGAATTAAATGGGGTAGAGATGTAAGAAGAGATAAAATAATACCGAGGGCATGAGAATAACTTTTGAGCGGGAAATTGGAGTTTGTTTTAGGACTCGGGTTGTGTGAGATGGGTTTTGGGGTATTTTTTTCTCGAGATTGCACATTCTACAATTATAATGGATTATTTTTCTCATCCGTGAACGTAGGCAAGTTGTGTTGAACCGCGTCTATTGTTGCGTGATTTTTCTTTAGTGTTTGTATGGATATTCTTTTGTTCACGATCAGGAATTGGTGCTCAAATCTCAACAATATCTCATCCCCCAAATTCATAATCTACAAATCTCCCACCCCGCCAATTCCTTAGCCCTCACCCAAAAATCTCTCATCTCTCCCCTGCTGCTGGCATTCGCTGTACTCATCGTGAGGGATCGTCGACCAGTCTAGTATGTTTACTAGCAATGACGAGTAGGGTTTTGACTGGCAATGATCAATGGCGGCAGAAACGGTGGTTTTTCTTACGGGATTCATCATCGAACGTGGTGAAGTGGGGGCTGGTTTTTGGGTTTAGAGAGGGGAGGATTTTTCTAGCTACGAGGGAGATTCGAACTTAGATGATTTGTTGTCGAATTCGAATATGGTATAAAAGTATTACTGATACATTTATCAGTTACTATTTTGTCTGTCAATTTTGGAGAAAAAAAGTATTGCTGATATATTTATCAATTACATTTATGTTGTCGTATATTAACTAATTATGTGTGCAGAGAATTAACTGATAAATGTATCGGTAATACATGGGATAGGGTGGTTATGGTGAACTTTTGATGGTCGTTAATGGTGATGGAGAGAAATGATGATGGCAATGACAATGGATGATAACGACAACAACGATGGATGATGACCACAACGGCAAGGGAGGATAACAGCGACGTCGAGGTTGGAGACAGCGAGAACGACAATGACGGCAGTGCCCTGACGGCGACGACGATAGTGCCCTGACAGTGACAACGGTAATGACGACGACTGAGGATGAAGACGGCAACAGAGTTAGGATTGCGACGGTTGCGGCGTGAGATTTTTGGTGAGATTTTTTTATTCTCGTTTAGGAAGGAATTTGGTAAATAAAATCTTCTCAAAATATAATTTAAGAGTATTTTTGATAAACATTAAAGTTGTGGGACTAATTTTATTTATAAAAAAAAGTTAGATAGTACAAATTCTTAAAATATCAATTGATATTTGGACATTTACAAAAAATTCTCTAAATAATACACTAGTCTTATTGCTGAGTCTATAATATGTCTTATGTATGTGATTGTATTATTCTTTTTTAATTTTATTTTTTTGTCTTCTATCATAACAACCCGGCGAGTGGCTTGATTAGCATTTTTCTTAAAAGAAAAGGATATAATTTGAAAATATTTTTTCATAATTATAAAAAAATCCAAAGGTCTTACTTTAAGCTATAACAAAGCTGCAAATAGTGATTTCTACATCCTTGGTTTTGTAAGCGTTTGTTATAATTAAAATTATAAATTTATAGATTATAATTAAAAATAAGTTATTATAATTTTAAGTAAAAATATCAAATATTTGTTAAAATTAAAAATTATAGTTTATACTAGTAAAATTTATATTTATTAATTTAGAATAAGAAGTTATAAATGCACATGTTTAAATTTTTTGAACTTCTTACTAAACCTTTAGCTATGAATTATAATTAAAACATGAACAAACACTATCGTTGCCTAATTATTTTTTGTTCCCATACCAATCAAATCAAACCAATTTAAATATTTTTTTAATCAATTTGGGTCAGTTACATGAATCTTTTTATGTCAGTTTATTCTGTTAAAGGTTACATATTCAGTTAGTTTTAATAGATTCATATTTTTTTTCTTCTTAATATGGCATTTTATGTCAATTTAGGTCTACTACTTTTCCTAGTGTTTTCATTACTCACAATCTTGTCACTTATTCTTATTGTTGTATCAACCGGTTTATATTGTATGTGTCCAAATTACTATAATATATTTTCTCTCAAATTGTCATCAATTGGTGCAACTCCTATTATTCTATTGATCTTTTTTTCCTAATTTTATTTTTTCTAATTGTACCACATATCCACTTTAACATATTTTTTTTAACAACACTCATTTTATTTATGTGATCTATTCTTAGGAGTCTAACATTCTGTTTCATATATAATCATTGGTCAAATAGCTATCCTATAATTTTTTTTTAAATTTTGTAGGTATCCGTCGATCACATAAAGCTCCGAAAGCACTCATTTACTTGAGCCAACCAACTTTAATTCTATGAGTTACATCATTTACAACCTCTCTATCTTTGTCAATAATCAAACTTAGATAATGAAAATATTTACTCTTAGGTATCTCTTGATTTGAATAATTATTTTTTTCACCATTAATACTCATATTGCTACTAAAATTATATTCTATATATTCAATTTTGTTCCTATTTATTCAAAATTCTTTTGATTCCAAAATTTTTCTCCATAATTCTAACTTAGCCTAATTCCACTCATAGTTTCATTCATTAAGATAATATCATTAGCAAACAACATACACTGTAAGACATCGTCCTGAGTATGTCTAGTCAATTCATCTATAACGAAGGCAAAGAGATAAGGACTCAAAATCGATCCTTGGTGTAATCCTACTATAACTGAGAATTCACTTGTTTCTCCTGCAAGTGATCTAATTTTCGTGGAGGCTCTATCATACAAGTCTTTTATCACATCAATGTAATCTTTTGTCATTCTAATTCTCTCAAATGCCTACCATATATATCTCTAGGCACTCTGTCATGGTTCTTTTCTAAGTCCATAAAAACTATATAAAAATCTCTCTTTTTTTCTCTATATTTTCTATTAGTCTCTTTAACAAATGGATTACTTCCATAGTTGATCTACTAGATCTAAAACCAAACTAATTCTGTGATACTATTTTTTTTAATGACAAAACAAACTGATGATTGCATTCATAATCATAATAATTACAAGAAAACAATCACAAGAGAAGAAGCAGGGAATTGATGGATGAACTACACCAAAGTGGTTAGTTTAAGACTCTATATTGTGAAGAAATTAATTTATATTAATTTCTATATTTTAATTTTATGTGGCAATTCAAGGGTGTTTTTATGGCATAAGAATTCTTATTAGATTTGGATAAGTTTTATGAGAGTTTTAGTTATGATAGAGATTCTTTAGGATCTACTTGAGTCTATCTTTGAGTCTATCTTAGGCTGATCTGAAAAAAGAGTGCCTATCTAAGGGGGAGTTCAGGGTACGACTATACAAGTTGAAGATACAAGCAACCAAAGCAGAATTCGTAAAATACTTTCTGCCACAAGACCGCTCGAGCGCCCGAAGCCTCGCTCGAGCGGACCTAGGTAATTTCAGTTGGATTGAAATTCTTCAACCTGGGATTTGATGACCTATAAATGGGTTGTCAGGCAGGCACGAAAATACTTTTGCCACTTCAATATTCAGAGCTCCAATTAATATTCAGAAGTGTATTCGTGTCTCCAAAAATATCAAAGATCATTCGAGTGAAAATCTTAAACGGCGTTCTAAGTTTTGCTGGAGGATTCTATCGAAGAAGCTGTTTTGAGTATTCGTTGCAGCTGGAATCAAGTGGAGAACGATGAATGAGAATTCGGCATACAAGCATAAGACTAGAGAATTGAGAATTCGATCAAATAGTCTGTAAGTTGTATTATAACTATTCGAATTATAGTGCTTGATTCCTAAACTTGATAATCCCGTGATTTTTTACTCGTGTTGGGTTTTTTCACGTAAAGAATTTGCGTGCCATGTTTACTTCTCGTTGCTTATGATTCATGGATGTGATTGATTAAATCATTAAAATATTATTTTCTATAAAACGAAACGAAAATTATATTTTTTAATTGGTAACAAAACGGGTTTTTGTTTTTTAAACAAAATATTTCAATCCTAATCAATCGCAAACATGGAATTTCCTGGAGAAGGAAACTCAACCGTACGACCCTTTTGTTAGATGGAGAAAACTACCTCTACTGGAAAGCACGGATGAGAGCGTTTCTTAAAACTATCGATGAAAGGGTTTGGATGACTGCTGTAATTGCCTATACCCATCTAACTGTTAAATCTAGTGAAGATACTAATTTAAAACCTATCGAACAATGGGAGAAAAATGATTTAGACGAGGCAGGCTGGAACAGCAAGGTTATCAATGCAATTTTTAGCGGCGTCACACCAGAAGAGTTTAGACGTATTTGTACATGTGAAATCGCTAAAGATGCATGGGATATCACTAAAGTCACACACGAGAGCACTTCAACTATTAAAATCTAAAAACTTCAAAGGTTCACTACTAATTGAAACTTTTAGAATGGAAGATAATAAGATCTTTGATGAATTTTATACTAAGTTAAGTGACATCGTGAATTTCAACTTTATACTTGGTGGAAAAAAATTTGAATCTTACGTTGTTCGTAAAATCTTACAATCACTACCTCAACAATTCCAACCAAAAGTTACTGCCATTAAAGAAAGTAAGGACGTCGATTCTTTAAAAGTGAAATAGTTGGTTAGAAATCTTCAGACCTTTGAAGTAACTCTATGTCAACCTAAAAATCAAAAGGTGTTACTTTAAAATCTACAAAGGTTGATTTGGAGTTTTCAGATGATGAGGCGGAATTTGATCCTGAGGTTATGGAATTTATTGTGAAAAAAGTTGAGAAATTTTGTTTTAAATAAAAAATCTAATCTCAAGTCAAAATCTGCGAAGTTTGGTGATAAAAGTAAGAATGCGGCCAATTTTGAAAGGAAAAAAGCCAAAGTTTAGAATCAGAACATACAGTACTTTGAGTGTCAATGGCATGGTCACATTACACATAATTGTCCAAATAAAAAGAAAAAGAAAGAAAAGATATTCACTGTGACATGGAAAGATGAGGTTGAGTCAACTAACGATGAAATTGAGTCCGAACCAGAGAATAAAGAGTGTAAGTTTGTTACTTTTACTACTTCTGCTGGATCTTGTAAATCTGAATTTTCTAACCATGAATCATGAGCTTCTCACAGTGATTCTGGAAAAGAAGAACTAGAATTAGATTCTGAGCCTAAAGATGGGAATAAGAAAAATCTTCAGTGGGCTTATGATAAACTTCACAAATAAAGTTATAAAATGAAAAAAGTTATCACTAAGGTGTCACTAAAGGTTAAGACCTTGGAAAATGAGAATTATGAGCTAAAATCAGAACTCACTGAGTCTCAGGCTCTTATTTCTCAACTAAAAACTTTTTAAATCAAAATAACTGAGAAACTAGTTAATTCTGACAAGAAAAGGAATGAACTTATTGAATCTTGTGATTCCCTCAATTTAAAGGTTTCTGAATTAGAACTGGCATTACAAAACTCGATAAAGTCAAAACTCCTATTTGAAGTAAGTGAGGCAAGGATCAAAAAGCTAAAATCTAAACTGTTAACTGCTAATACCACTCTTAAGAAATTGAATGTAGGGTCCCTGAGTTTAAAAGAAATTCTAAGTGTACAGAAAGTAGCATTAGACCGAACTGGATTAGAATATGTTAAAAGTTTGTCTAGATCAAGGACTTTAGGTAAAATTAATTTTGTTAAAGTTGCCAACATACCTTCAGGTACAGAAAGTGTTTTGGAAGAATATAAGTAAATCAGGACTGAAATTTTGGAAAAATTTTTTCAAAAACCTTTACCACAACCATCTAGTTTTCAAAAGTTTGTTTCTATTTGCTATTATTGTGCTATTGTGGGTCATATTCGACCTTTTTTGCAGAAAAATAAAATCTCTATATTTATGCCAGTATGAAAAAAATCTGAAAAATTGCATGTCCAAATTAGATTGATGCATGAAAAAACTCTAGGCCAGGAGAGAGCTCGAGCGAACCCACTAGGTGCTCGAGCGGCCAACTGGCAGACAGGTGAAAAAACTCACTGGTAGTAGCACACTCGAGCGGCCCCTACGTACGTTCGAACGGACCACCAGTAGAGAGACGAATTCAATCACTAGCAGTCGAGCGTTCGAGTGGTACCTCTGGGCGCTCGAGTGGCCAACTGGCAGAGATCATATTTTGGCTATAAACCCAGCACTTAAACTAAACCTTTTCCTAAAACTTGTGTTGTATGGGTTCGAAAGTCTGACTTGAAATTTTATGTAGTCCATACGGCTTTAAAAGCTCAAAATACTTTTATGTGGTACTTGGATAGTGGTTGTTTCCAATATATGTTAAGTGATAAGTCCTTATTTTTCAGTGTTGATGCATATGACGGAGAACTTATCATATTTGGAGATGAAAACTCCTCCAAGATTATTGTGAGAGGATCTATTAGCTCTTCAAGGCTTCTCAAATTGGCAAACTTACTCAGTATCATCCAGATGTGTGATACACACCATAAAGTATATTATACTAAAACTGAATGTCTAATTTTAGATAAATAAATAAAAAACTATTATTCATGGTGTTCGAACTTCTGACAATTGCTATGAAATTTTGCCTAAAATGGATTTAACATGTCATTCAGATAACACTAATGAAGCTGAACTGTGGCATCACCGATTGGGACACATTAATTATAAGGACTTATTCAGACTTGAAAATCTTGAATTGGTTAACGATATTCCAAAACTGAGTAACACTACAAAAGTTATTTGTGGACCTTGTCAACTAGGTAAACAAATTAAAGTGTCGTACAAAAAAATAAATAAATTTTCTACTCAATATCCTCTTCAGCTTCTATACATGGATCTTATGGGTTCTACAAAAACAGAGAGTAAATGTGGCAAAAAAATATATCTTTCTTGCGGTCGGTTTGCCTCCCTTAAGGCTAAGGTTAACGGGTTTCAGCAGCATATGACTGATCTTCAGTAGCACATGGACGCCCAATTTGACCAGCTTAGAGTTGCTGCTATAGGGTCTTCCTCCGGGTGATGGTACATTTCTTCCAGGTTCCACAAAGGGGGAGTACAAGTACGGGTACATGATTTTTTTTGGGATTTGACAAGTACAAGAATTTTTGGAATACAAGGTCAGATGATATACAATTTTTCTTAGGTTTTTGGATGGTTGGTTCAGATACTTTGGTTCTAGTAGTTTTATTTTGTTGGATATTGGATTATGTTGATCTGTTTCATTTAGATATGTTTGGACTACACGTATGTTCTTGATTGATTATGATTTTTGGATGCATGCAATTTAACGCGTGGCTCTTTTGGAATATGTGGCATCTTTATTTAATCTTTTGTTTAATTTTAGTTTGGTGGTTGCTTGTTTTTTTTTTTGATGGATTGAAAGAAGATTTTTGTTGGTTGAAGAACTCCGGTGGGAAGATTAGTTTTCGTTAGGTTGGGTTGTGTTCACTTGGAATTGTTAAGGGAGAGATTGTAAAGAAATTAATTTATATTAATTTCTATATTTTAATTTTATATGGCAATTCAAGGGTGTTTGTATAGGATAAGACACCCTTCTACCCATTGCACCATCTGATCTTTTTTTTTATCTTAATAATCTGAGCTCCTTGATGTTACACACGAAACTCTCACATGTAAGGTCCTAACACTTTAGTTTGGCTTTATCCTGCCATGTAACTCTCTGTTTAATCAGCTCCAGGAGTTCACCCCAGTCGATCTTACTTTTGCATAAAAGAATCTTATTCCTTTGGAGCCAAATTGTCCAGATTACCATAAATTAAGAAGATTAAATTCCAAAGTTGTTTCTTTAAGCCTTTACAAAGGGGAATCAAACCATCACAAGAACAAGTTATTGAAGCTCTTGAGGCTCACCCAAAAGGCTCCCCACCAATTGATGATGTCACTCCGTATGTTCCAAGTAAGCATGGAACTAAGAAATAAGTGATTCACTGATTCCATATCCCGATTATAGAAAGGATAGTCATGAGAGGATATAGGAATGATATTTCTTTTGATTAAGAGATCCTTCATAGCTAATCTACGGAAGAGAGCTTGCCAACATAGAATTTGACACTTACGAGGAACTGGTTGCCTCCATATGATATTGCAATACTCCAAATCCCGGTCACTTTTCCTTTCCATTTGCTTCACAAAAGATTTTACTGTGAACTGGTTACTTGGGCCCCCTTGCCATTGCAAAGCATCAATCTTATTTTCCTCCATCCATTGATCAAGTTCCCATTGAAATAATTTTCTTCTGAAAATTCCTTTCCAATCTCCCCTAACCTCGGTCATGTTTTTCTGTAATAAAGTGTGCATACCATGTACTGTGGATGCCTTTTGAGTTAAGATCTTAAACAACCTTTCATGACTTTCCTCTAGAGGTTGCTATCCATACCACTTATCATTCCAAAAGTTCGTGTCTGCCCCACTTCCCATTTGGATCCACAAATTCGACAAGAGAGCAAGGATGAAGCTAAGGCAGATATGTATGTGGAGAAAGGTTATGTGACCAATGGTCTATTCAAGATGAATATAATGACTGTTATTCTCACTGCTAATAAAATAAAATCTCTTGTTGCTTATGTGCTTGAGTCTTCCATTTTGTGACATGGTAGACTATGTCATGTTAATTATGATTCTATGCGTAGATTAATTAACTTGGAGCACATACCTAGTTTTGGTATTGATAAAACT
>JAOTRH010161791.1:0-12811 GCA_034768845.1 Heliamphora exappendiculata
TTTCCTTTTTTAAATACCCAATCCACCCCCCCCCCCCTCTTGGGTTGCCTAATTCTAACAATATATATACACTCTCAAGTGGCTAGCCACCTAGGGGAGAGTGCCAAACTTGGTGGCCAAGTTTTCTTAACCAAGGTTAATGAAAAGCAACCAAGTTAACTAAACCTAACCTAGGGTTAACCAAGCTTCTCGAGGAAGCTTTCTTCACTCTCTTTGCCTATAAAAAAGAACCTAGACCTCCCACTCTTCCTCTTGATTTCGGCATAGTGAGAGAGAGAGAGAGAGGGAGAGAGAGAAGAAAGAAAAGAAGAAAAAAGAAAGGAAAAGGAAGAAACATGAAGTTAGGAGGATCCATGGAACATGAAAGCTAAGCCCAAGGTTTTTTATCACCAAGAAACAGCTTATAACAAGGTAAGTAAGACTCAAACACGTCTGGTTTTATACATATCAAACATCTCCTCCATCATTTTCAAACACAAATCAAAGATCAAGAACCGAAAATGAAACGAAAAGGCGTCATGGTGAGATTTTTGGGCTTTTTGGTGTGGGTGTTGGGTTTTTGGAGTTTGCATGAGATTTTTCTAAGGGATTCACGGCACAATAAGGATCTGGAATTTTAGTATTTAAGAGTACAAATAATTTATGTAAAGGAAATGGATCAACTCTTGACACACATGGTGCTAGGAGGTTTGAGCTAAACATGGCCTTCAATTTGAGCTTTTCTACCTCTCTGCCCTGATTTTTGGAAGACCATAACTAACTATAGAAACATGATCTTAGCATGTTCTTTATGTCCAGACCTAAATTTTTGTGTTATCTTTCATCCAAAATTGGTTTGAACTCATTTGAGTGAGTGGAACTCGAGATATTGCATTTCTACCAAAGTGTGTCGGTTTCAGACCAGCCAACAATGCAGACCTAAAAAACATAGTTTAAAATGCGATTCAAGCTTTGGTCAAAACATACAGGTTGTAGATAACATGTATATCTAATTACCCACAAAATATGAGCCCAAACGATTGAGTTTTGATAGGTCTAAACCGCTATGAAAGTCTCTGTTGTAGTTCAGCCAAAACCCCAGTTTTTAGTGACTTACTCCACAAGTGTTCTACATGAATATTGTAGGTAACATATTAAACTACCTTCTCTCCAAATATCAAACCTAGATACATCGGGAATGTCCCTCAAACCCGTTTTAAACTCTTTGTTAAAACCGATTCTACTAAGAGTTTGGTGGCTAACAGAACCTATTTTACAAAATGGCCTATATCTCTAAAACGTTTCAAACAACCACCCTTAACACTCGTCATGCGACTTGTAGGGGACATGTTAAACTAGAACTTATCAAAAAAATGGGCTCTCTTTGACTTGAATTGATACCCCAAAACCGAGACCAATAGAGATACTTTTCTGGCTAATTTTATGTGCAAGTGCTGAACCATTTTTGTTTATGTCAAGTTTTTCACCTAGTTGCCTTAGGTTTTGACTTTGATGTTAAACATAAAAGTTGTAGAGAATATTTAATCTATATCGTCACCAAAAATCATAATCCAACTCCAAGTCTAAGTATCTCAAAATGCTACAGTACTTTAAGATTTAATGTTTGGAAGAGATTAATAAATAGTTAAATTAAATTCTTAAACAAGGGAAGGATTAGGCAAGTATGTAGTACCCCCTAAATCTAAAAAGAAAGTAACCATGGTCCCTAAAATCAAGAAAACATTCAACGATCAGAATCGTTTTAGTTTCACATGCTAAAGGGGGGAGGATTCCGTGTTAACGGTCGAGTCGTGTTTTGCTTGTTAGGCACGGAGGTTGTAGAACCTAGGGGCCCTGCTTAGCTTGCTGGGGGAGGCTTGGTTCACACACATATAATACAAGGTGAGAGTGCTTAGCCATTATCTTGAACTTGAGTTTATGAAAATGATGCTTGAAAATTCTTTGAAGCGCATGTTTTGAATTATGACCAGTTTTGATGATCGCATGAACCTCTTGTTTTCAAAAGCCACGATGTTTTAATTCAAGTGTGCTATCCATTATATTTTGAGCAAGCATAATGATATTATAAAAGCAATTATCAATGTTGTGTTGTTGTTTCCAAAGTACCAAGTTACAAGGGTTTTCGGCCCTTTATATTATGTTATGAGGAAGGTTACCCAACTATGGGTTTTTCATTTGTCCCTATAGGGGAGGTTTCCCGTTAAGCGGAGATTTTTGCCTTTAAGGCTTTTGAGCTAAGTCCTAGGTTTTAGCACATACCACTCATGCTTGGTAGAGAGTGGCCCTCATTCCATCACGTTGTTATCCATGCATTGAGAATTGAGGTTACGGTAGCGTCAAAACTCCTGGTCGTGAGGTTGACGACTACTTGGACACTATTAGGGCTTGAGTCTAGTTTTGAGAAAGTGGTTATTCTTTTAAATTGTGGCGATTGAGCCAGAAACATATTTCTATTTGCTGTACTGAGAAGGTTTTGTATAATCTACGATATTTTCATGTTCAAGCAAATGCATCAGTTTCTATATCTTTGTAGAAAATGTGATGAACTGTTTTTAGAAAGAGTTTTCAGTTATCCTTAACTAAGTAACTGTCTTTTCTGTTTATGATAATACTAAGTGCGCTCTCCTATAACCTTTATGGTTGCAGATAACAGGAACAACTAAAAGTTGATCCACCACAGGCGTCGTCGAGTAGTTTTGGATTTGGTGTTGAGAATCATTTTGGTCCAGTTTTTCTTTTGTTTATTTTTTAGTTTTGGCAGAGCTTCAAGCATAAGACTTGAAGGTTTTTTTGTTGTTTTAGAAGTAATGTACGCCCATGAGATGGTGAATCCCTAGTGACTCATGTTTACCCCCTTTTAACATAAAGGATTGTTGTGAGACCCTGACCCTTACCTTTTAGGTTATTTATATATTTGATGTGTTTCCTTCAGTATATGAATAGCATCGATGCATGGTTTATGCTTTACAGTTGTAGAACAGCATATGTAGATGTGTTATATGCTTTTTCGGACCTTGTTTAGGCTTATTGGGTTGGTTTTTGGGCTGAGAAACCACAACAGATTCCAGTACGCTTCTGGTCTTGAGTTCGGTCGACTGGAGGGGTTGGTTCGGTCGACTGAACCCATTTTTCTGAGTTCGATCGACTAAACTGGGGGGTTCGGTCGACTGAACAGAAGGAATTTGCCGTGCTTATAAATATCCCAAGGGCTGAGATATTTTGATATTCTCTTTCTTCTAGGCTAAGAAACCCCTTTTCTCTGCCTTCTCTCTAGCTTTGAGAGCCCGAGGCTTGGTTTTGTGTTCGATCCTTTGTGGCTCCTTGCTATCGGGGCTGAGGGCTTCGCATCCATCCGGTCGGATTCTCGTTCTGACGCCGTTCAATTTTGAGACGTCGAGTTCTTGACTCTCCGAGGTAAGGATTCTAGACCCTACTACTGTATAAGGGTGATATATGTGATTATACGTGTTTTCACCGGGTAGAAAATACATCAAATGTGATTTTCATGTGTAAACCTTGGTTTCGAGTAAAAGTAGATTTTTACGCCTTTTCTTGGTTGTATACATGTTTCGGGTACGTGGTATCCGTAGTTTTCAAATGGAGGTTTGAAACGAGGTGTTTTGAGAAAATGATGAAAAACGTCTTTTTGGAGGTTTGGAGCTAACCTGTGGGGTTGATTCTCAACTCTTAAACATTTTGGTAGAAATGGTTTTAGATCGCCATTTTGATGGATTGGATCTCTTATATATATGTGTTGTATAAACTGTTTTGTGGGTTTTTAAATATTTCCATAAACCGTGACAGTGTGTGGTTTTGAGTTGGGCTTCTATTGCTCCTTGTTGGAAATCCAAAAACGTGCGTAGAGTGGGTTCGCTACGGTCCCTCGGGTTAATCCCCGTAAACGTGGTTTGGTTATGTTTTGTCTATCGGTCGTGGAAAACCACAAAAAAACAAGTGCGTGGTTTGGGTGCTTTCCCATCGGTCATGGAAATCCGTAAAGAAGTCAGTTGCCTCTGTGAATGGCGTTGTTGTTGTAACTCCGTATAGAACTTGTCATTACCTAGCAGGCCTTAAGTGGTTCAAGACTAGGGTAATTGGCAGGAGTCTATAGTTGTTACCTTTGTCTGTACGACATAGTCGGTACATAAGATTTCATTTACATCTTTTCTCCTCAGCTGTGTAACCCGAGTGGAGCATACTATTTATTTACAGCTTTCCCTTAACTATGGCATGATACCTGTTAGGATGATATGCATAGTTTAAAGGATGGAAAACATGGGGTTTTATGAGATCAAACCTTTTTGAGACTCATGGTAGTCTGATGTAAACTTGTGGTTTTGGAAGGAAAACTTTTTTGGCTCATGTGGTTGAGCCCGTGTGTGCATAATTACATAGCCTGCTTTATAGTTTTATTGTCTATGTTCTATTGGGTTTCAGCTCACGGTGTGAGATTTTGCTGTAAAACCTTTTCAGGTTAGCATGAGGAGTTGACCTAGTTGCAGAGGTGATGGAAGACTTGTTGTAGTTTTTCCTATTTTTGTACATGTACTTTTACATGTAATGCCGGTGATGGCTGGTTTTGTATGCCTTTGGGCAATATGCTTATTCATGTATGAGATGCGTGTTTTCAATTTATGAGAGTTGAACTGTGGGAATTTTTATCCAAATGATGTATATTTTACAGTTGAGGGCTTTCCAACTGCAAATCTCATTTTCTCAAACTGTATTTTGGGTGGCCTTTCGCGTGACCCTGGTGTTTGGGGCGTGACAATTATGGTTGCTTAGAAGTTCTTGTTTGGTCTCTTATTATTATTATCTCTTATCTTTCTCTTTAGCCACTAGTCTGCGATGGGATCACATCCCTTTGTACAGGTTTAGTGCCTTGCGGGAGCAGAGTGTTACAATATTTTTTATATTTGTTTGAGATATTAAAAGGTTTTTTAAAAGATTTTTTAAATAGTCATTATTCTTTTTAGACCCAATCCACCCCTCTTTTGGGTTGCCTAGACTAACAAATTTTATGGAACCCTTTCCACCGTCACATGGCTACGACTACATCTTAGTAGCGGTGGATTATGTGTCAAAATGGGTCGAAGCTGTGGCAACTAAATCAAATGACCACAAGGTGGTGGTCAAGTTTCTTCAATCCAATATATTCAGTCAATTTAGATTTCCACAAGCTATTATCAGTGATGGGGGCACACACTTCCTAAATAAACAATTCTCAGCCCTGCTCCGTCGCTATTCCATCACTCATGAGGTAGCCACTCCTTATCACCCTCAGACTAGTTGCCAGGTTGAAGTATCCAATAGGGAAGTCAAGAATATTCTGACTAAAACCGTCCGTCTCGACAGGAAAGATTGGTCCAAGAGGCTAGATAATGCCCTTTGGGCCTATCATACTGCCTTTAAGACCCTCATAGGCATGTCTCCATATCGTCTCATTTTTGGGAAAGCATGTCATCTTCCGGTAGAGTTAGAGCAGCGAGCATATTGGGTCATCAAAGCCTATAACTTCGATATGAATGATGCTGGTACCCATCGAAAACTTTAGCTCAGTGAGCTCGAAGAAATTTGTAACAAAGCTTACGAGAACTCCTACACCTACAAAGCTCGAACAAAAGCTTTTCACGATAAATATATCCATCGAAAGTCGTTTGCGCCAAATCGAAAGTCGTTTGCGCCAAATCAAAAGATGTGGTTGTTTAATTCTAGGTTACGGCTTGTCCGGGTAAGTTCTGATCAAGATGGAAAGGCTCCTTTGTGGTGACCCACATCTACCCTCACGGTGCCTGCCAGCTGCTTAACCCCCGCTCAGGTAAGCATCTTCTAGTCAATGGCTAGCATTTGAAATCGTACATCAACGGTATCTCTGTCGACCCTGCTATTGAGTCCACCGACCTCGTTGATCCCGTACCCCCGACTCAGTGACCAAGCATCACTTCTGGCAGAAAACATTAAACTTAGCCCTAATGGGAGGGAACCCAAATTTTTTATTTGGTAGTAATAGGAAAAGATTAAAAAAGACTCCATCTGGACGGTCTCATTTCGTCTGGACGAAATGAGTTCTGTCTCTTCCTGACAGGCGCGATGCTTCAGCTCCTCAGAGCATTAATTGCTTTGTTCCTCTGTCTGGGTGGACATACTTGTGTCCAGACGAAATACCAACGGCCATGTCCTTTTGAACCCTTAGCTGAAACGTGGCACCTGCCCAGCCAACTTCCGTCTGGATTCCCCTTATTCTGTCTGGATTGAATCAAATCGAGGTGACATTCTTAGCACCTGCCAAAACGCCTTTTGCCTGGTAACTCTTTCCCTTTCCCACTGATTCAAATGCTATTCGGATGCCCCTTTTCCATCCAGACGAAAGTACTCCAGTGCCTTTTGCATTTGGACACCATCCAGACGGCAAATCTTTTAGTCCAGACGCCACACACACCATCTGGACGAAACGCACTGAATTCTATAAATAAGAGGCCCTTCTTCTTTTTCCCTCCATCTCAAATCCTCAAACCTCTTCTCTCTTTCCTCTCTAGCTCTTCACCTTCTTAACTCTCCAACCATGGCTTCCTCATCCCGTCGCCCTACTAAGAGGAGCCAAGGCTCCAACTATGCCTCCTCTGCAGCACCTGCCACCTAATGGGCAGGACGAGAGCTCCACATCTTCACCACCTTCCCGGTTAGTGAGGTGAATTTCTGCGACCCAATAATTATGCCTCCCAAGGCATACGCCTGATGGAGTCCCGCCGTATCATCGGCCTTAGTGGCCCCTTTCCACCGCACTACTCCCACCTGGTTTAACTCTTTTACCAGAATCGTCAGCGAATAGGCGACGACGGCCACGACCGCCTCATTACCTACTTCTACACCACCGTTGACGGCGTCGTCTTCTCCTTTGGCGCCCACCACATTGTCAGCGCCCTCAGCATCTTCGACACCGAAGACGACGAGGGCCACGACAACCTCCCTACCATCCCAAACTCCGTCAGCCACACCGACATGGCCTTCACCATCTCCAAGGGCCGCGCCACCCTTGGGTCCACCTTTGCCCGCCATAGCGATGTCACCGAACCCTTGTGGTTCGTTGATATTGTCATGCGGAAAAATGTGTTCCCCATGGACCAGAAGGATGAGCGCCACCAAGCCTTCCTTTAGACCCTATATGCCCTCCACACCAACGCTTCAGTCTCTATCCCCCGCTTCATACTTGCTGAGATGCTGAAGTTCATCACCTCGCCCCACCCCAACCAGCCTCTCCCCTACTTCAACCTCATCGCCCCCTTATCTTGACCGCCACCGCCTCTACCCCTAATCCCTTCATTCTGCCACCCTCCGAACGTTCCGTCTTAACGACAAACGTCTATATTCAGGCAACGTGGCATAAGAGCTGCCTCACTTTGAGTAAGCATGCCAACCCTAAACATCCACCATCCTAGGAGCCGGGCAACCACTCCAACTCAACATCTGCGTCTTTCTCCTCATTGCCATCCTCCTCCACCTGGTCCTTAACCGAGGCTGCCTATAAGACCTTGAATGACCGGTTAGACCGGTTGGAGGATGGGCAGGCAACGCTGAACGCGTTGGAGGCCACATTTACGGTTGGTCTAGCCCAAACCGAGGAGCAGCTTTCAGCGTTGCTCCTCCATTTTAACCTGGCTCCCCCGCATGGACCTCCTCTTCCCCCCCCCCCCCTCCTTTTTGATGCTTTTCTTTTCTTTTTCTCTTTTTCTTTTCAAGCTTTAGATTTTTTTTCCCTGTTCCCCATAGTGGTCCCGCAATCAGTAGGCCCTTAGGGCATTTTTTTTGTTTTTCTTTTCTTTTCTATTTCCTGTTTTTAAATGTAATAAACACAGTTGGTTATTAATAAATTCTGTAGTTTTCTTTATTTTAACTGTCTTTATCTGGTTTACTTCTTGCTTTTTGGCTATATGAGTTTCTATTTATAGGTATTTTATTTGAAGATTGCATTATTTTACAGTAACTGCCCTTTTCTCTTGCTTCGTTATGTTCGCACTGCGGACAATGCAATGTTTAAGTTGGGAGGTGTTACTGTGTAATCAAACTGTGTAACCGAAATAAAAAATAAAAAATAAGGAATAATACTTTTTTCTTGAGAAATTTTAAAGCTTTAGTTATAAATTTACTATCTCAGATAAAAAGGAATACAATATTTTTAACCTATTGTTGTAATTGCAACAAATAAATCATAAAATTGTACACTTGGCACAATCTGGCACTGCACACTTGGCTGTTAAAATTGGTCTTTTATGCTAATGAATATTTGTAGTATGAATGACTTGAAGAAACAATAAGGTGGAGACTTAACCCAGTGAGTCTTTGAACCAGTGATTCTTTTTTAGAGATTATTACTTACATTTACTTATTTTTCTTTTATTCAGTGTGCAACTGTCGTTATCTAATCTCGTAGTCCATTCTTTTGGCCAAAAATTGAGAATTTGTTATGTGGGATGAATTTGAAATTTTCTAAAAATAAGGACTGTGCAAAATATTTTGTTAAATTTGGGAAAAGATTTTAGTCTATGTTTCTATATTTGAGCTTGTTCGTATTTTTTCTATTCAATTGAGTCCCCTATTTTGAGCCTTTTATATGTATGCCTTTTTCTTGTTCTCTTGTTATATCTGAAAATGTCATGTAAATAGGTTAAGTAACTATATGAGTACAATAAAGTCTACAATCAGAAGGGTGGAAGAGTCTGTAAAAAAAAGGGACAATTGAGTGGCACAAAAAAAATAATGATTGGGTAAATGGCAAAATATAGAATTATGTGTGATTCAAAATGAAAAGTTGGCTTTGGGAATGGTGAATGTGAGAAAAAAATAAAGAGAATGGAGAATTGAGTAATGTTTCGCAATTAACCTGTTTCAGGACATTATATACACTCAACTCTAGCCCTAATACATATTTTTCGTACCTAGTGCTACAACAAAAAATAAAGACCTAATTAATCCTAGGTAAAACATAATCTGATGCACAGAAATAAATAATTAGAAAGGACAGATTCAACCTGCATAAAATTTTCTCGATATATGGCATTCTAATCACGAGATAATGAGTCATTCTTGCTTTATTGCTTCTTTTCGAGGCTTAAAGTATGATGTGGATACAATTGGTTGAATTGCACGTATATTTCTTCTGCCACTTACTACATGAGTGCACATATATGAGCAAGTTTCTAAGTGTTTTATTGTGAGCGAATACCCAGTGAGAATTGAAGTCAAAACATAGTTTTTGATAAAAATTCGCACTTTAGGTATTCTAAGGCATATGATTGATCTAAATAGCCGAGCACACACATACACGCCAAGTTTAGTTTTTGTGATGAATATTTTGTGAAAATAGCAGTTAGTCAAGATAATGTATGAATTCAATATCGAGAGTAGTATTTTTATAGTTTTTACTTTGATCTTCTCAAAAACAAAAATATTGCATGTGGGGTAATGGGATAGATTTTTCTTTGCTTCGCTCGAGGACCAGCAAAGTATAAGTTTGGGGGTGTGGTCAGTATGTAAAAGTGCCGATCCTATTTCGCAAAATGTACTATGTTAAGCCTCAAAAATATGTTTAATAAATTATTTTGTAGTGTTTTTGTCAACAGCAGCATTAGGAGTAGCTTAGAGGAGAAAATAGTATAAAACGGGACAAAACAGAGAAGAGGAACAAAATGGGAAATTATGAAGAAGTTGCATTCGCACAGACGAATCCAGCGTCCGAATCGAATTGGTGCAATAAGAATTGCGTCCAGACGGCGTCCGAACGGAGAAGTTTATATGATAATTACGTCTTGACGGATGTCCGAACAAAACATTGGCAGAAAGAATTGCGTCTGGACGGGATCTACCAGCGTCCGGACGAAATGTCTGGCGTCCAAACGGTGCCCGCAGGAAGAGTTGCACCTAGAGACTGAAACTATGGCGGAAAGCTCACCTATAAATAGGTGGCTTGGGCTCATTAATAAGGAGATCTTAGATTTTAGAAGGTGACAAATTGAGGGAAGTTAGGAGGCTAATCTGGAAGGCCCAAGACGTGTCAAGAAGTCAAAGACGGAGACTCGAGGTTTTGTTCTTCTTCAACTTTTCATGCTTTCTAGTCGTAACATAAGCGGCTAAGCTTTTTCAGTTCTTAAGGGATGATGAATCCCTAACCCAGTATTCTTAGGAGTAGTTCAAACTCGTTTGTTTATTCTTTATTTTGGATTCAATTCGTTGTGTGGTTTGAGATGTTGACGTTTTGATCAACGAACTTTTAATTTGATTATTTAGTTCGGTTTTTATTTTATGTGATTGTGAAATCGAGATCACACAACTATTATATCTGTGCTTCGATATCTAACGTGAGATACTCTATACTTTGTTAGGACGGGTCATACTCCGGATGATCCGTGCCAAAAGCTTAGATAGAGTATGCTAGGTTTGGATTCAAACTTATTTTCTTGATTATCGGTTTTGTAGTCATGATAGGATTGGGTTGAATCGATTAAAAATAAACTAGAATTTGAATGAAACTAAGAATTGCTGGCTAAGGAGGATTCTAAATCCTTAAGAATCTCTTTCTCATTCGAATTCTAAATATTTGATTTCTTAGCTTTCTAGTTTAATTAGATTCATAGTTTAAATCAAACTCATTTTTCTTAAAGAAAATCATTAATAAAATACTTATAAACAAATCCTAATCGCATTCAAATCCCTGTGGACGATTTCCGGACATTAGCCACTATCCTACATATTAGTAGTTAAAATAAGATTTTAAATAATTATTTTTGGTACGGTACGAAACGAACCAGTAGCAAAATTGGGGGACTCAAATATGCAAATCAAACAACGGATTAAAAAAGATGTGGAACCATATGCCTTTCATTCTTAATTGCCTATGTTTGTCTCACAACTAAACGCAGGACTGAAAAACATGTGAAACCAATTTGTTTCCTAATGCCTTGTATCTTTTTCAGTCCTCACCCAATATATCCAGACCTTCAAAATTGAGGAGCTGAAAAAGATGTTGAACATGAGGAGAAGCTGTGCTGATGAGGCAATGATGTGGAGATTCCCTTGTCCACTGACAATTATAAAAGTAGTGTATGAATTGAAAATCCTAACATGCTGAGATGAACCATTTAAAAAGAGTTGAAGCATCTTGAATCTTCTTGGCCCACAATTCTTGACCTTGGGTCTCAGGATAAGATGAAAAAGGGAATGCCAAAAAGGATGGAAAGCCAGAGTAAAAGCATTTGGAAAGCATTTGGGCAGTTGGTCCTATCACATTGTGACTTTGTGAGTGACAACCCTTTTTTCTTTTTCTGTCCAACTAAGTAATACTTGGATTTCCTGAGTGAATCCAATCCAAAAGGGAATCCTTTTTTTTCCCCTCACAATGGAAATTGGAATTCTGGGGTTTCAATCTCAAATATTCATTTTTTTCTAGATAAATGATAATAGTGCTTTGGAATTGTTGTTTGGAAATTACAAATTTTTTTTTTGGCAGGAAAATGGTCTGGGTCGAACCCGTCATCGCGAATAGAAAGCACCCAGTATCGCTACAGTTTGATCTTGGATTTTTTGGAGGAAAAGAACAAAGAAAAGCAAAATATATATTAAAGAAAAACTGAATTTATTCTTTTTTGTTAGTATTTGTCAAAAAAATGTTTTTTTTTTAATGAACTTGCATCAAATTCATTTCTATTTCACAACTGGGCCTTGAAATCCTCACATAATCAATCAGGTTATTAAAAGTTCCTAAATTTCTGAATTCAGACAACTGCAGGAAACTTATAGGATCTCAATTTCAAATTCCCACAAATGCAAAGGCCTAATAGCCATTTAATGAACTTGTCCACATGGTTTTGGTATTTCAAAGCAATCTCTCGTGGATGACATATTGTACCGACATTGAAAATCCTAACATGCTGAGATGGACCATTTGAAAAGAGTTGAAGCATCTTGAATCTTCATGGCCCTCAATTCTTGCCCTTGGGTCTCAGGATAAAATGAAAAAGGGATGCCAAAAAGGATGGTAAGCCAGAGTAAAAGCATTTGGAAAGCATTTGAGCAGTTGGTCCTATCACATTGTGACTTTGTGAGTGACAACCCTCTTTTCTTTTTCTGTCCAACTAAGTAATACTTGGATTTCCTGAGTGAATCCAATCCAAAAGGGAATCCCTTTTTTTCCCCTCACAATGGAAATTGGAATTCTGGCGTTTCAATCTCAAATATTCATTTTTTTCTAGATAAATGATAATAGTGCTTTGGAATTGTTGTTTGGAAATTACAATTTTTTTTTTGGCAGGAAAATGGTCTGGGTCAACCCGTCATCGCGAATAGAAAGCACCCAGTATTGCTACAGTTCGATCTTGGATTTTTTGGAGGAAAAGAGCAAAGGAAAGCAAAATATATATTAAAGAAAAACTGAATTTATTCTTTTTTGTTAGTATTTGTCAACAAATATTTTTTTTTTAATGAACTCGCATCAAATTCATTTCTATTTCACAACTAGGCCTTGAATCCTCACACGATCAGTCAGGTTATTAAAAGTTCCTAAATTTCTGAATACAGACAATTGCAGAAAACTTATAGGATCTGAATTTCAAATTCTCACAAATGCGAAGGCCCAATAGCCACTTAATGAACTTGTCCACATGGTTTTGGTACTTCAAAACAATCTCTCGAGGATGACGTATTGTACCGACTTTTTTCTTGTATTCTTTGGTTTGCTTAACAAGTTTGATGTGGGCAATGCTCTTTAACCTTTGCTTTGTTGTGTCACAAAGAGAGGAATTAATGGCATCAGAAAGCTAAA
>JAOTRH010161863.1:0-12809 GCA_034768845.1 Heliamphora exappendiculata
AGAAATATGTTTGATTCTTTCAGATCGTGTGACTTTCGAAACTAATAAATTTATTTTAATTAAACGAATTTTTATAATTCTCAAAAATATTTTAAAAATCTAAGAAGAAGAGAAAATTTATTCACAAATAAATCTCGCAGTCTCCATCACCAATTTATAAGCGATGCAATTAAACCCTACGTTTGGCAGTAAGGCCTTCCTCCCCATCGGATAGATTAATTGCGGTATCACCAGTACAAACCTCCTTTATGGATAATTATGGATAATTATTTGTGTGGATCACTTCTCCATCTAAATGGTTCATTGCGAATCGCTTGATTTGGAATTAGGTGATGGTTAATACTTAGCTGTATATAATAGTATCTTCTCCACCTAAGTCACCGCAATTATATACTGGACCGAAACTATATCAGCTATTTAATTTTACTTGGTATAGTCAGTTGTCTAGATAGTAAAATTAAAAAAAATTAGCATGTCTGGTTTTATGAAGGATAGTAAACGTTCACCCATCATGACATGCTATTCACATGAATCCAGGCGGCTGGCGAATTAATTTTAAAATGGTAGAGAGAATCAAATTTAAAAAAATTTAAAATTTTACTCGTTATAATTAACGGTTTTTTTTAATTATGAGATTCTCATTATTAAAATGGCTTTCAACCCACTTACTTCAATACTCAAAGAAAATAAACTAATATGACTGAATTTTGTTGACTGAAAATGTAATTTGGATATAATTTTAACTACAAATGGTATTCTTTCAATACCAGAAAATATGTTTGTTTCTAAAAGATGTTCTTCCTCTGGGCCGAAAGGCATAAAGTAGAAAAAAGTTTGAAAATAGGGAGCCACGATTTCTAGGGTAATTAATGGGCCACAGACTGGTGTGAAAAAACTGAATGGGATATGTTTTCACTGCAACCAGGCCCAACACTGAAAAAAGCTATGCTCAATATTTCTCAGAAGGCATAACAAATAGGGTGATTTTTGTTCACTTGATGTAAAAACATGTTTAACGGTGTTATCTATCGGTACTTGGTGTGTAGATACGGGAGGCACTAATCATGTTTGCAATTCATTGTAGGAGTTCTAGAAAATTCGACAACTTAGTGATGGAGAGATTTACCTGCATATAAGTAATAATATAAAGGTAACAGCAGTTGTAGTAGAAGATGTCACTCTCAATATTGGTAGAGAATAATCCTTCAAGAGATATAGTAAAAGTGTGATCTCGTGAAAAATCGACGATAAGGAAAAATATCAATTTGACAATTTTCAACTATTTTTGCGACGATAAGGAAAATCGACGCTAATAGCATTCTAGATGACCAACATTGTCTATAGCGACATTTTTAATGAACCGGTTTTTATGACTGATAAAATAGTCTTTGAGAACCATTTTTTATGATCCTTTATTTACTATAGTTCAAAACTGTCATTTTATTATGATCCCGTAAAAGATCGTCTCAAATAATCTATTCTTTATGGTCATTTTATTATGGCGGTAAAAAACTGTCTCAGATAACTTATTTTTGCAACCATTTTATTTTGACGGTAAAAAATCATTTCAAATGATCCTATTTTGCCATCATTTTATTACGACGGTAAAAACTCGTCTCAAACGATCATTTTTTACTGATCATTTTATTAAAACTGTTCAAATTCATCTCAAATAATCAACTATTTTACTACAACAGTAAACACTCATCTCAAACAACCACTCCTTTTCGACCACTTTCTTACTACAAAAAGATCAGCAGTAAAAGCTAGTATTTATAATGGTTATGGGTGACGTCGTAAAAAGTTTCAACTCAAAAAGAACTTCTCGTAGTGTAACGGAAAAAGGTCTCATTTTGATTTTTGTATTTTTTGTAATTTCTCATTTTTACTTTAATATTGTGTATACAGTATTTGTATATTATATACTAATTTCTCATTTCTAATAAATTTTTCTTTTTAATTTTTTTTAATTTTTGTATTTACTATGGATCTTGTTATATATATATATATATATATATATGTTTGGGATAAGTAAATTCTAAAAATATAAATATTATTAAAAGTTATAGAATTTTAAAACCCGAAATGCAAAACTAAATATCAATGCTATATTGCCAAAGGCATATTTATCAACCCCTTAAATTACTCACTGCACTTTAATGAAAACAGGCTGAAATTGTGATTATTAACTTTTAAATGTATATTCTTTTGAAATAGTTAAAAGTAAATAGGATTTCTTCTAAAATAAATTTAAAAAATGGAACTCTAATATAATTGTTGGAAATTTTAATCAAATTCCCAATAAATTAAGATCGATTGATTTAAGCAACCAAACAAAATCCCTCGTAAGCTTTAATTCACAATAACAAAATAAAAAAACAGTAACAACTAAGAACGCAAGAACTAAAAAAAGTACGTAGTTCAAGTAACTGCCTACTTCTATAAGAGAAGAACTAATCAATCAACTATATTAAAATATGGATTACAAATATTACTTTTAACCTCACAATGTATCTGTGGTCTTAAATTGAGCATTTAACTCTCTACACTCTTTCTAACCTCATAACTTGAGCCTTTCAAGTGTGTTAAACATTTTAGAATTTCTATAAAATATAAAATCCTTATACATAAAACAACCTAGGTCAAACCAAACCGTAGCACCACATAAAAAATTGATGCAGCACCTAAATAGCTCGATCAGTCTTTAAACTACTCGATCGGTTAAAACATGTTCTCGATTTCTTTGCTCTCTGCAGGAGTTCTGTCCGAATGTTCTAATGACATTGGATACCAAAATTTGAGATACCAAAACCCACAAATAATGAACTCTATTTTTACTTTTTTGGTATACAGCACATAATATAATACTAATATAGCAAAATTAAGAACTGATTTGGTTCGATTTTCTACTCTTTTTTGAAGTATTTAATTTATAAACCAACCAGAACGAGCAGTTTTTATTTAATCAAAATTGGAAAACAAACTATTTAAGAAAAAAAAGAACCACACATTTAAGTTTGGAATGATTCGAACCGATTTATCAATTTGACCAATTTTTTGAATCTCCCCTACCTATCGTTGGTGTGCATGTCTCCTCTTCATATATCATTTGTTTCAAGATAAAATTTTCTTAAAAATATGTATATTCTATTTTTTGTTTATAATTCTCTTTTTATTTATTTTTATAAGAAAAATATAAATGTTACTAAATAGGCTGTTAGCTTTTGATTTTTTTTTCTTAGTTGATGACGAAAGAACCACGTTAAGGCAGGACCCTTTAGACCCACTCATAAAGTGTAAATTTCTGGATACCTGCAATCACCTGCAAGCTGTAGATATCAGTTTAGTCAAGGTATTTCCAGCGGGAAGTCTGAACACAAAATTTTTGAATTTACAATTAGTTTCAGTAACGATGTCAAACCGCTTGGAAATTGAAAATCTGTACCTTTTTCTTTATTTTTTCCATTTTGATACTTAAGTATGAGAATTAAAAATTTAAATTAAATAAATGACAAATAAATGACAAAAAGTTGCGAGCTGAAATAATTCTTTTAATTAATTCACGTTATCCGCATAAAATAAAATAGATGGAACTTAGATGCTTTCAGGAGTTGGGTTGCCCTAGTAGTGGACCTTACGAAAATTGAGAGACTAATCAGCAATCGAGTGTACGGAATTCCCATTAAACCAAGCCCCAGTAACCACGGCCTGAAGATGCCCATCTGCCTATGGTGTTAAGAAAAATAAGCTAAAAAATAATTTATGAGAAAAATAAAGTAAACAATTGAAGGATTAATTTTTGTTATTCATCAATTTGCAAGAAAGTAAACAATTAATTTTTAAACTTTGAGTTAGCAACTTGAACCCAACCTTAAAAAAGCCCATTAAGATGGATCAAGGTGGAGTCTCATGGACAAGTAGCTTACAAGTTAGTTTTTTTTTTTTATGTATTTATAGTTAAAATAATTAAATTGAATTTTAAGAAAGTTACTTGTAAAATTAGCTTAAAAGCTAATTTTTTTAGTTGGTTAATTAGGTAAAAAGTTAATTTTTTTTACTTTTGTTTAAATTGGAGACTATTATATTTCTTTGTAGTTGATAATAACGATTATAATAATTGCATTAATAACAAATAAGTTATCAAATAGGAATATTATTATCATTTAGAATAATGTGAGAATTTAAGTAGAATATTTTCAAATTTAATATTTTGAATTTAATTTTTAAAATTTTTAGCTTTTTATTTTTTTTTGTCATAACGCATTATGTTGACTTTTTGCATTTTAAACCAAAAAACTATAAAGTTTGGTTTCTAAAATCAGGCCCTTAATATTTTCAAATGTCGTTTTCACTCCTCTAATGCAAGGTCTGGGGAGTAGGCGGAACACAATGGGTTTATAGTACGCAATCTTATCTTACATTTGTTAGAGACTATTTTTACGTCCCGAACTCGTGGCGTTCAGGTCACATGGCAATAATTTTACTATTGCGTCATGGCTTTCCTTCAGTTAAGCTAAAGCAATCTAATCTTTAAATGTACAAAATCACACATGACCAATGATGTCTTAATTGCTTATTAATTTGTACATGAAATTAAGTACAAAACAATTCAAAATGGCAACCCTTTACCTAACAATGGTAAGCTTTAACCACCCAATTTCCAACAATTGAAGTGGGATCTCTAGATAATATAATATAATCTATACTAATATAATAAGGTAATACCAAAGTTTAGTGAAACCTTTTTTAACTGCTTAAAATACCCCTACAATTTTCAAAAAATTCAGAACAGGTAACCACTTGGTTTTGTAAACTTCAAAACCACACGTTGTAATCTACAACTGCCACAAATTCTGGGACGTCAACGATCAGAGGGTTTACGCGAGCGACGTGGCTCACCGGAGGCAGTGGAAGATTCATGATCGTGTGGGTTGTTGCAGCAGAGGAAGATAGAGTTGGAGTGGGTTAGGAAGAAAGACAGGGAAGTGGGATTTTGGAAGTTGGGTTGTGCCTTTCTTTTGCTTATTTGGAGGGGGTATTTCGTGTGTTGAAATTCTAAGAAAAATTGGAATTATGCAAAAAATGTCTTATCAAATGGTGCGTTACTGGCCTATCTGAATTATGAATCTCCTTCTACTTGCCTCATCAGAGATCTCTGTAAAGTGGATCTTGCACTCTCCAATTCTCTCTCTCTCTCTCTCTCTCTCAATATGAAGAAAATATTAATGGCAACAAAGAAAGAAAATACACCGAAAGGTATGTTCTTATCAACATTTCATACAAATAATAAGTTACATATATTATTTTAATATTTTATTTAAAATTCATGTAACCCTCATGTAAATTTTTGAACGAGTTAAAATTTAAAATATATATTAAATAGTTTTTAATTATTGCACATGCAATTGCGTGGGCCCAATCCCTAATATAATATATATTATAGGGACAGACGCATAACTTTAATTTAAGAGCGAGTGATTTTTAGCAAAACTTTGGAGGTGAATATTAATTTTTTAAATAAAAAAAATCTTAAAAAGGCGAACTTCTATAATTTCTATATATTTCAATCTAATACTAGTATAATAATTTTTAAAGTTTGAAACCTAAAGGATCGGCCATTTTCATATGCCCTCTTAGTCTGTCTATGATTGTATAAGAAACCAAAAACCTAATGTTTTACTTCGTATACAAGCCTAGACTTTACTCCCACCAAACATATTTTTTTTAATTATTTTTTTATTATTTGATATCAAGTCATTTTCCTCGTCCATTGGTCCAAAAAGTTGAAATCCATCCATGTTGAGGAGGAGTATATTATTGGCAAATAGTTAGAAAAATGTGAAGAGTTGTCAGTTTCAAAGGTGCCATTCATGTCATCATACACAAGTGACCTAAGATTGCGCTTATTTTAAAGAAAGAAACAAAGGTAGCATTTGAAGGGACAAATTAACAAACACAAGAAATGCATTATCCATGGGGCCAGGTTATAATTATAACATAGATGTGAGCCACCTTTGGAAAGCATTGAATTGAGTTTCTTACAATACTAATTAATATAAGTGGTATTGGACTCAGTAAAACAATTGCTTCAAAACTCTAATTAAATACTTCAAATGGGGGAAACCATATGAAGATACACCTAATCACTAGGGAAGGAGGAAACTTCAGTACTTAATTACTTGCTCCTCATCACTTCCTCTCATGGGTTGAAAGTGTAATATAACTAGTTGAGTGTCATCATCAGTATCACGCCCCAAATCAAGCCACATGATTGGCCGTAATTATGGGCCTTAGCTCAATAAATTACAAAAATCTAAAAAATAAAATAATTCACCAAAAATATATAATGTGCTAACAAATATTATTACTAAAATTAACTCAAATCAGAAGTTTTGTAGGTCATAAACAGTCTACTATCTTTATATAAAATTTAGTATAGTAACTACTCAAACAAAAGAAGAAGAAAAATGCCGAATAAAAAATTTCCCAAGAGATCACTAAAATTGGACCCCAAGATATCACATGTATGAATTGTATACTAAAAATCATGAATTTTGTTGGTATTAATATTTTTTATTTTATTTTAATAAAATTAATTTTTTTATTTTATGAGAATCTTAATGAGCAATATATACAATATTATTTCTTTAATATTATGCATAGATGTCCTTTATTCTGTACAGTATTTAATCTGGTGTGTAGAGTTCGGCTTTCACACAGAAGACTAGATTATAGGTTCTTATAGAATATAAGTAATTATTCACAGTTTGGATGGAATTGAAAAAATCATAGTACGAGTATAGTACAAAGTTTTAGTAAACCTATCTTGATTATGCAGAATAGATAATAGCGTCGTCTATTGTTCTGACTCTCTGTGCTAGTACACTTTGTGTGTATTAAACGGGACAACTAGGGTAATTAATTTTATACTAACTATATAAATTAATTCACACTCCAAGGTTATTATGAGTAATTATACTCTTAATCCCGAAATAATTATTGTTTGTATATATTTAATATTTGTTATTTTGATTCATTAAATGGTACGATTACATATGGGTCAATATTCCCAATGAATTAAATAGCATTATTAATTATATGGTGAATATTAATTATTGACGAAATTTACGTCCCGATTGTTCGAAATTGATGATACTCCCTTAAGAAAGCTTATAAGTTTTGGCTGGGTCAAACCCTGCAGATGGATTTGATTATTCGGCAATCAAATAAGTTAAGCGAAAGGGTTTAAAATTTTTTAAAGATATTGATTAAATTAAATTATCAGTAATTAAATTTAATTGACGAGTATCAAGAATCTTAACATGAAAAAATGTGTTGGGTATTTAATAACAGAAGTTCAATATAATTGGTCTTGAGATTATGGTTAGAAGTATAGTTACAATTCTCTTGTGGTATGAACTATAATTTAGTATTTTATAAAAATTACAAAAATTACTATAAGATTTTCATAATTACAAAAATTACTTAGAGGTTTGCATATTTATAGAAACCGCTGAAGAGTATCTGTGTTATACTAAGAGTTTATATCATAATTACTTTGGAGGTCCTTATTTTAGTCTTACAAATAAGTGGGTAGGCTGAACTATTTATAAGGGTTGTATTTCAAGACTAAGGTTAATAAGGTTCTATCGGTACTAGTTATCGAATGATCGTAACCTACACTACGTTCAAAAATCACATCAAGAATACAGTAAAAGGTCTACTCAGAGTTTCAACTCAAAAAATTAAAAATTCGTTGTTAAAGAAATGACGAAAATGAATTCTTCTAAATTAACTATGGTTGCACATATTTTATTTTTAATTGTTCGACATCAAAAAAAAATTTATTGGGAGCCTATTTTGGGGATTACCTGTCTAATTAGTTTTATTCAAAATATCGTTTACAAATTAATGGCATTGACAGTTTACCTCCAACAATTGATATTAGAGCCGCTTTGATTTTGTTTACGGTTAATCGAGGGGTCGGGTAGATTTAGAACTATGCTAACTTTGTTTTGCAGGTGTTCTAATTTTGATTTTATGATCATTATTTTATTCATATTTAATTAAATGATTGAATGATAATTATTATTTAATTTTTAATCATAAGGGTTGATCGTGATAGTTTAAGTTTTCTAATTCGAATATGTACCTACGGGACATAAGTTTTTGATGTTAAAATTTTTATTTGTTATTAAATATTATTTTGAATATTTAAAAATAGGTTTAAATATCTAAAAATACGAAGAACATGCGGTAGTAAAACTAGCGGCATCAGCGGTGGTTTCAGAATTTTCGGGCCTCGAATCGCGGTAGTTTTTCTACATTTTTTTGACAGGTTTTTCAGCAATTTTTTTTTGCCATTTTAGGCTTAAAATAGCATCAAAATAGATCCCAAAAACATTAAAATAAAAAAATAAACAGGGCACAAAACATCCCACCAATGGCGGTTCAAGACCGCTTCTTGATAGTTTTTTGTAATATTTTTTAGACTAATTTTGAACAATTTTTTAGGCATAAAATAGCAATAAAATAGTATTAGGGTTGGTATACTGAAAATTATGTTTTTACTATTTAATTTTATTTTTAATAAAATTAGTTTTCTATTTTATGAGAATCTTTATGAGCAATGTATGTATATCATTTATTTGTTATGCATAGATGCCGATATTCTATATAGTATTTAATCTGGTATGTAGAGTACAACTTACACATAAAAGATCAGATTTTAGGTTCTTGTATAATATAAGTTTTATGTTCACAGTTTAGATGGAAAATAGACATACGATCGGTACGACTGTGGCACAGAGTTTTAGTAGGCCTGTCTTGGTTGCGGGGAATAGATAATAGCGTCGTCTATTATTTCGACTCTCTATGCCAGTACACTTTGTGTGTATTGAACGAGACATTTGGGGTAATTAATTTAGTACTGACTGTTGGCTATATAAATTAATTCACAGCCCAATATTATTATGAATAGTACTTATCCTCTTAATCTTGAAATAATTATTAATTTGTGTATATTTAATATTCGTTATTTTGATTCATTAGAGGGTGCGATCTTATATGGGTCTATATTCCCGGTGAGTTTGATAGCAATATTATTTATATGGCAAATATTAATTATTGACGGAATTCACGTCCCGAAAGATCGGGATTAATGATACCCCCTTAAATTTGCTTATAAGTTTTGACCGGGTCAAACCCTGCAGGTGGATTTAATTATCCGGCGGTTAAATAAATTAAGTGAAAGGGTTTAAGGAATATTAAGATGCCAATTAAATTAAATTATCAGTAATTAAATTTAATTAGTGGGTATCGAGAATCTTAACGTGGGGAGAAATAGTAAGCATTTAATAACAGTAGCTCAATGCAAGAAGGTCTTGAAATTATGGGTCAAAGTGCAATTATAGTTCTTTAGTGATGTGAACTGTAATTCAGTATTTTATGATAATTGCAGAAATCGCTGTGAATTTTCATAATTGTAAAAATCGCCCGTAGGTATCTGTGTTCCACTAGAAATCTTACTCATAATTACTCCACAGGTCCCTGCTGTAGCCTTATATATATGCGGATAGGCTGAACCAGTTTATATTAATTTTCATATCATTTTTGATATATTATTTTTCTCTTTCAAGACTTAAAAAATATATCAGGATTCTGCCGATACAAGTTCTCGGAGGATCATAGCCCACACTACGTTCGAGGATCGCATAAGGGAATACGGTAGAAGATCTGACATGAGTTTCAACTCAGAATCAACTCGTAGTTGAAGATTAGATCTACAAGAAGTATTCTTCTAAATTAACTTTGGTTGCACGTATTTATTTTTATCGTTATTCGTCAAAATTTTTATCTGGAGCCCGTTTCGGCGTTTGCCCGTCTAGTTAATATTTTACCGAAAATTATTTTACAAAATACAATGATATTGACAATATTGTCTCCAACAAATTGGAATCAGAGCTATTTTATTTTTTGTTTACGATTTATTAGGGTCGGGTAGATTTAGAACTGTACACTAACTTTGTTTTGCAGGCGTTCTATTCCCGATTTTATGATCATCCTTTATTTTCATATTTGATTGAATGTGTGGATGTTAATTTAATTAATTTTTTAACTACGGAGATTGACCGTGTTAGATTAATTAATTTTGGATTGAATGTGAGCTTTCGAGACATAGGTTTTGATGTACTTTTTTTATGTTCTTTAAGTTTTTTTTTATAGTTTATTAGAAAGAAAAAAAAAATTTAGAACAGGTAAGGCGGTGGATGGCGGCGGCAACCGGCGGTTTTAGCCGCGGAAATTTTTTTTCTTATTATTGCTTTGTAATATTTTTTTTTCTTTCCAGAATTTTTTCTGGTTAAATAAAAAAAAGGAAGAAAGAAACAAGCAAGCCGCAACAGCCATAAACAGCCGCCGCAGCAAGCACAGTGGAGCCAAACAGGCGCCGGTTTTTCCAAACCATCCCAAGCAGTAGTGGCGGCCAAGTCCTAGGCGCTGTTATTGCAATCGGTGTGAAGCAAGTTTTTCCAATTGGCGTAACAGTCTTGTGAGTAACAGCCTTTTTGGAAATTGAAAAACAGGCCGGTTCCCAAGCAGAAGCCTCCAAGCCGCAGCAATTCCCAAAAGGCTAACTGGAGCTTCAGCGGTTTTCCAGGAGCTTTTTCAGTCGTTTTTTTTGTGTGCAAAAAGCAATCCCTTCCCAGGCGGTTTCAGTGGTTTTCAAGTAATAAAAAAAAGGGGGGAAAGCAGTGTAGCAATCCAACTGTTGCGGCGCCAATTTCGGAGCAAATACAAACCGCAGCAGGCTTTTCGGCAAACAATCTCAATTGTTTGGTGTTTTGTTTTATTTAAAACACAGCGCCGCAAGAAGGAGCGGTTTGGTTGGCTTGAATTTTCTGATTTATTAGATTGAATCAAAAAATTTTCGATACAAACATATTACTGAAACTCTTTAAAATTTTAATCGGGTCATAAAATCGATATTTATATTTATTTTGCAATTAATTTATTTTTATATTTTAATTGCGTGGATAATTATTATTAGTTTTATTTATCCTGTTAATTTTTAATTCGAAAATTTGGTCTTAATTAAAATATTTTGTAATAAAAAATAAAATTAAGTTTTTTTAATTAATTAATTTTAATTAAATAGAAAAACTTTAAATATTTTATTTTTTTTATAAAATATTACGTTTAAGATGATTTTTTAAAATCGAATATCTTAAAAAAACCTAGGGATTAATTTTGAATTTTGAATTAATTAAATAAAAAAATATTTAATCAAAATAAATTATTATTTTTCAAAAAATGTGAAACGAAAAGGAAAATAAATAAATACATTTAATCATTACCGTAACTGAAAAGCTGAAGGAAAAACTGTACATTTATTAAATTTTATTTATTACGCATTTAAACACGAAAAGATGGTTTGTTAAATCAGAATCTTTGGATCGTATACACGGAAAGGTGTTTGATTCATTCAGATCGTGTGACTTTCGAAAGATAGTTTGATAAACTAGAATCTTTGGAATCGTGTACACGGAAAGTTGTTTGATTCTTTCAGATCGTGTGGCTTTCGATATTAATAAATTTATTTTAATTAAATAGATTTTTATAATCCTCAAAAATATTTTAAAAATCTATGTGGGAGAGAAAATTTATTCACAGATAAATCCCGCGATATCCATCACCAGTTTGTAGGTGATGCAATTAAACCCTGCGTGTTGGCAGTAAGGCTTTCCTCCCTATCGGACAGATTAATTGCGGTATCGCCAGTATAAATCTCCTTTAGGGATAATTCTGGATAATTGTTAGTGTGAATTACTTCTCCATCTGAAGGGTTCATTGCGAAGCGATTAATTTAATATTAGGTTATGGTTAACACTTAGCTGTATATAATAGTATTCTCTCTATCTGAGTCACTGCTATTATATGTTAGGCCGAACTATGTCAGCTATTTAATTTTACTTGGTATGGTCAGTTATCTAGATAGTAAAATTAAAAGGAATTGGTCTGTCTGGTCTTATAAAGGATAGTAGACATCCACCCATCATGGCATGCTATTCTTGAGTTACCAGACTACTGGCGAATTAATTTTAAAAGGGTAGAGGGAACTAAATTAAAATAAATTCAAAGTTTTGCTCATCATAATTAACGTTTTTTTTAATTATGTGATTCTCATGATTAAAATGGATTTCAACCCACTCGTTTCAATACTCAAAGAAAATAAACTTACGGGACCAAATTTCGTTGACTGAAAATGTAACTTGGATATAGCTTTAACTATAAATGGCATTCCTTCAATATCAGAAAATGTATCTATTTCAGAAAAAGGTTCTTCCTCGGGGCCAAATGGCATGAAAAAGAAAAATGTTCAGAAACAAGGAGACACATTTTTCAAGGTAGTTAGTGGGCCACGGACTGGTGTAGAAAAGCCAAATGGCAGATGTTTTCACTGCAATCAGACCTGGCACTGGAAAAAGCTATGTTCAGTATTTCTTAGAAGGTAGAACAAACACAGTAATTTCTGTTCACTAGTTGTGGAAACTTGTTTAGCGGTGTTATCTACCGGTACATGGTGTGTAGATACGGGAGCCACTAATCATGTCTGCAATTCATTGCAAGAGTTCCAGAAAATCCGGCAACTTAGTGATGAGGAGATTTAGCTACATATGGGCAATAATAGAAAGGTAACAGCAGTTGTAGTTGGGGATGTCACTCTCAGTTCTGGATTGGCTAAAGACGGATATTTTATTTATTTTAATAACTCTGTGGTTATTAAGGATAATAAATGGGTTATCTGTTCT